>CAUYPK010088790.1:0-28672 GCA_963574355.1 Loris lydekkerianus
CCCCCCACCTCCCTCCGTCTGTGACAGTGAGGCTCCCCTGCACACGTGCCTCGCTCTGTGACAGTTTGGGTCACCTGAACACGCACCTCGCTCTGTGACAGTGAGGGTCACCTGTACACGTGCCTCCCTCCATCTGTGACAGTGAGGGTCACCTGCACATGCGCTTCACTCTGTGACAGTGAGGGTCACCTGCACATGCGCCTCACTCCATCTGTGACAGTGAGGGTCACCTGCACACGTGCTTCGCTCTGTCTGTGACAGTGAGGGTCACCTGCACACATGCCTCGCACTGTGACAGTGAGGGTCCCCTGCACACATGCCTTGCTCTGTCTGTGACAGTGAGGGTCACCTGCACACGTGCCTCCCTCTGTGACAGTGAGGGTCACCTGCACACACGCCTCGCTCTGTGACAGTGAGGGTCACCTGTACACTTGCCTTGCTCTGTCTGTGACAGTGAGGGTCACCTGCACATGTGCCTCGCTCTGTCTCTCTGCAAGGCTCATCCCTTCCTTTCTCTCCATATTTTGTTGTCATCATCCCTCCTGGGTGTTTTTGAAAATGTTAAGTCATGTGTAAAGTATATTTAGCCCAACTGGTTTAAAATGCAATTTGCTTATCTTTGGAATTTAAATGCAAGTATTTCCCAAACAAGGGGGTATAGAAACATTTCTATAAAACTAATCAGTAATAAGAAACTCTGTAGGGACAAACTGTCCCCCACTGAGCTTTGGAGGAGATTTTCAGGTCCCCCAAGGGGGAATCAGATGATGACACAGGGTCCAGGCATCATTCTACGGTCTGGTTTGGCAGTTGGGAGGCGTCCTTACTGTACCCAGCTGCCTGGAGGACAGTGTGGGATGTTACTCTCAGTCACTCACTTTGCCACCGCCTGGATGTTACTCTCACAGCCGTAATCCTTTCAGGCCACCTAGGTACCCAGCCAGGCACACTGTGGTGTGGCACCGAATGAGACTCTTGTTACCTGCTGTGTCCCTGGGGACCTCACACCGCAAAGGCCACCTCCTTGGTGAGGGCTTCATTGCATATCCTAAAAACTAATGAAAGCAGAACGTCCTGACTCCTGTTTTGCATCTCTGTACTCTTTTTAGAAAAACATTTCAAAAACATTCAGAGAATGTTGAAGTGAAGCAGTTCAACTCCAGGGAACGATGCCTGTGGGGCGCGGGAGCCCAGAGCTGGTGCAGGAGATTTCAAACCCAATTTTCAGAGAGAGAGGACAGGTGCCTCTGACTGGGCACAGCCGTCACCGTGGACATTGACGTGCTGAGGACCTGGTCACCAGCTGATCTCCAAGCCGTGGTGGCCGTAGTCACCAGACCGCACACCCGGGAGGTGCTGCAGACATTGCAAATCTGTGACTGAATCTGAAACTTGTAAGAAATCAAGATGAGGAAGCTCGACGGGGTGCAGCTACAACCAGCTGATTTGCCAGGGGTTTGGGGACTGCAGGGCCCCGCCCGGCACCATGCAGGGCTGACTGAGCTGTGTGCTGCCCGAGGTCTCTGCGGGTGTGCAGGAGAGAGGAAACAAGTTCACCAGGCCTGAAGACATCGAAAAGCCTAAAAAGATAACTAAGGTACTGGGTGAGGAAACTCTGGACAGAACCAACAGAGCATCAAATTTACCACGGCAAAGTCCAGTAGTGAAAAAGGAAGACCCACCACTGTACTCACAGAATCAGCTGCGTGTATATGGAGCCAGCAGCAACAGCAGTTTGAAGAGTTTTGTTTGCTGGCAAGTTCACTAGGAGACCAGTGAGTCGGACCCGTGGACACAGTCACACATCTGTTTACCCACCCGGCTCACATACGTCCTCCAGACTTAAAGGCAGATACACACATGTTCTGACACTGGGGACAGATTAAAGGCAGATACACACATGCTCTGACAGTGGGGACAGAATAAAGGCAGATACACACATGCTCTGACACCAGGCACAGATTAAAGGCAGATACACACATGCTCTGACACCAGGCACAGATTAAAGGCAGATACACACATGCTCTGGCACAGGGGACAGATTAAAGGCAGATACACAAATGCTCTGGCAGTGGGGACAGATTAAAAGCAGATACACACATGCTCTGGCACAGGGGACAGATTAAAGGCAGATACACACATGCTCTGGCACAGGGGACAGATTAAAGGCAGATACACACATGCTCTGACAGTGGGGACAGATTAAAGGCAGATACACACATGCTCTGACAGTGGGGACAGAGCTTATTGTCGGCAGAATCATGGCCCCAAAGACGCCCACACCATGATCGCTGGAATCTACGAAGAGCTCACCTTAATGGCCAAAGGGGGGTGCAGTTGTGAGTAGTTAGAGGCTGGGGTGAGGGTGCTATCTATCCAGGAGGGACCCAAATAAGCACACAATTCTCAGAAGTGGAGAACTCCTCCGCACCTGAGGCAGCAGCAGCAGGAGAGAGGTTCTGCCGGCGGGAGGCTGCAAGTATTATTGCTGGAGCTGAGGACAGAAGTAAGGGCCGCATGCCCAGCAACGGGGCTGCCCTGAGAAGCCCAGAGAAAGCCTCAGCCGGCAGCCAGCACGACAGGGAGACCCAGCCCCACAGCCTCTGAGAACTGGCTTCTGCCCCTGGCAGGATGAAGTGAGGAAACAGATCCTCCTTTAGGAACTCTGACCCCTGGTTCCAGGCCTGGTGAGCCCTGTGTCAGACCACTGACCTGCAGGACTGTGAGGAAATGAATCTGTGTTGCTTTAGCTCCTGAAGCTGCGGCGGCTGGTGAGGGCAGTGATGGGAAACACACGCAGTGCCCAGCACATGCTGCCTGTTAAAACTCGTTTCTAAGAGGTGGGCTACATTCTAAGACTGCAGGGCTCAAGGTGAGGGAGGTGATGGTGCCTCAGGTTTGCACAGTGACATTGCACTAAGCTGGGGAGGTGGGGAACGACCCCCAGACTCAGCTGAAGTGAACCGTCCCAGTGATACAGGGCAGGCGCCCCACTTCACAGCTGGCGTGTTGAGCCTATGAGCAGGAAGGGCCAAGCTGAAAGACGTCCTCCATCACTGTTAAGGCTGTCCTCAGACACAGCCTGGGCTTGCACAAGAGGGAGGAGTGCGCCCATCAGTGGGGATTGTAAACAAATTTGACCTGGCATGAAGGATGGTATTCAAACAGTGGCCTGGGCTACTTCAGAGTGGCTGGGTCCTTACTGAACAGGAGATAATCAGATCTCCCGAGTCTGGATCACTGGGACAGCCCTGGGGGAAGGAAAGAGCTAACAGCAGGGGGGACACTGGGACGGGTCCACCAGGCCAGGCCTCCTTATAAACACGCTCTCCATGTTTACTAGTGAAGAGAGACAGGGCAGTCCCTATTTTAGAAGTGCTCCTCGGCAGACTCCAGCTGTGTGTCTAGGCTGTTTACTGCACATAGATGGGTTCACGGCAGCACAGTCCCCTGGTGGGGACACGGGCGTCTCCCTCCATGGGCCGACTGTGTACCAATAGCAGCCTTTGGGGACAAGGTTTCACATACACTATGCCCAATGCTCTACACATATTAACCTGTAACCAAACATGACTTTGTAAGCTGTGTCTGCTGGTTTGGGGCCCTCCAGGACAGGGTGCACCCCTGTGTCTAGTGAAGTCCGACTTGGAGTATGATGGAGAGACTGGGCAATGTCTCCTGTGACAATTCCACTCCTCATATCCACGCCAGCTCCGTGTTTCTCTCATGCATAATTAAGGTTGGAGGTTAAGCGTCTAACAACTAGATGGTTAGCACAAACCAGCATTTAAAAATGAGTTCCCAGAAATACTCTGGGTAGAGGCAGAGAGGCAGATGGAGGGGAAGCAGGGTGAGGCATCGCTCCTGGTCCAGCAGGCTGCTGGCCACACCTCTTGGCTCCTGGTCCAGCAGGCTGCTGGCCACACCTCTTGCATGTTCCTGTGGCAGCTCATTTATCAGATAATAATCCATCATTTCCCAAAGCCACCTGCCCCCACAGAACCTTTCGGGTCTGTGTTCCCTGGACAACACTCTGAGTAATGCTGACCTAGAGGACCATTCACTCCTTCATCTGGAGACAGGTGTGGGCAGTTCTTAGGGGCCAGTCCTGGTCCAGGCAACACAACATAGCAAGATGAGGAACACACACGGCTGGGCCACAGCTGCCCACTGCCCCTGCCCAGAGCTGATGTGGCCTGACAGGTGTGTGTGGCGAGGGTGTCACCAAGGCAGATGTACAATGCTCCCCATGCCAGCCTCACACTGGATGTGCATCCAGTCTCGGGAAACTGCAGGGAACACTTGTACAGGCTTCACACTGATCCCTGGTCGAGTCCCTTTGTGTTGTGGATATACTGCAGTCTTGGAAATCAACTTTTATTAAAGACCAGTCTCTGCATGGCTTTTCTTCCTTTTTTAGATGTGCACACTGATAGGCTCGCCTCTCACATGACTGTTGCATTTAGGGCCTGAAATCATATAAATATTCTGCCCTTTGAAATGACACGCAGATGTACCAGACCCCTCGGAGATCAGATGTGCATGTAGTAAGTGGTCCCTTAGCTATTGCCTTCAATTTTAACATTTTAAAGATTTTGTTACCACATATGAAAAGAAAACATTACTTTAAAAAAAAAAAAAAAAAAACCTTCATTCTGGAGCAACATTTTTGACATAATATTTTAAATGTTAACAAATTTTTATTGCAGTGAAGTCATATGGCTTCCTGTTAGGTACAGCATGAAAAAGAAAGTGTCTCAGAAAGTAATAGCTAATTAATTCGCTCAAAAATGAAAAGACGCTTAATAACACCTTCTGCTAAAAAGCAGAACCCACCCGAGAAGCCGCAGGAAGGGGGCAGGGCTGCCCACATCAGTGTCCCTCCTGACACAACCCCCACAGGCCACAGGTCCCCTGCTTCAGACAAAACCATTTCTCTGAACATGGAGGCTTTGGGCCCCTCTGATCACATGCAAATGAGCCCAGGACAGGTGGGCAAGTGCATCCTAAACCCTCAGGGAGACCAGTCACTGGCTGGCTCTCTGTGGGGACCAGGGTGGTAGCAGGGAGTAGCCACAAAAGGGGGCAGAACAGTACCGGACACTGTCCACCCACCACTGCCCAGGGCAGCCTCCACCCAAGAAAACTAAATGTGGGGGAAATGTTAGTAATGATGGTCATAAAATGTTTTTGATTTTTAATTCATAAATATTTAATATCTAGTTTAACAATGTGTTAAATTAAGTCTGAAGATTTTAAATTTGTTTTCAGAAATAACGATGGCTTGGCCAGAGGAGGAGCAAGAACTAAAGAAGAATCTGTGAGCGTGTGTGTGCCTGTGTGTATGAGCACGTGTGCACGGACGTGTGTCCATGTGTGTCCACGTGTGCCTGTGTGTATGAGCACATGTGCACAGACGTGTGTCCATGTGTGTCCATGTGTGTGCCTGTGTGTATGAGCACGTGTGCACAGACATGTGTCCATGTGTGTTCATGTGTGCCTGTGTGTATGAGTATGTGTGCACAGATGTGTGTCCATGTGTGTGCCTGTGTGTATGAGCACGTGTGCACAGACGTGTGTCCATGTGTGTCCATGTGTGTGCCTGTGTGTATGTGTGCACAGATGTGTGTCCATGTGTGTCCATGTGTGTGCCTGTGTGTATGAGCACGTGTGCACAGATGTGTGTCCATGTGTGTGCCTGTGTGTATGAGCACGTGTGCACAAACATGTGTCCACGTGTGCCTGTGTGTATGAGTATGTGTGCACAGATGTGTGCCCATGTGTGTCCATGTGTGTGCCTGTGTGTATGAGCACGTGTGCACAGACGTGTGTCCATGTGTGTCCATGTGTGTGCCTGTGTGTATGAGCATGTGTGCACAGATATGTGTCCATGTGTGCCTGTGTGTATGAGTATGTGTGCACAGATGTGTGTCCATGTATGTCCATGTGTGTGCCTGTGTGTATGAGCACATGTGCACAGACATGTGTCCATGTATGTCCATAAGTGCCTGTGTGTATGAGCACGTGTGCACAGACGTGTGTCTAGGTGTGTCCATGTGTGTGCCTGTGTGTATGAGCAAGTGTGCACAGACATGTGTCCATGTGTGTGCCTGTGTGTATGAGCACATGTGCACAGACATGTATCCATGTGTGCCTGTGTGTATGAGTATGTGTGCACAATGTGTGTCCGTGTGTGTGCCTGTGTGTATGAGCACGTGTGCACAGACGTGTGTCCATGTGTGTGCCTGTGTGTATGAGCACGTGTGCAGACGTGTATCCATGTGTGCCTGTGTGTATGAGTATGTGTGTACAGATGTGTGTCCATGTGTGTCCAAGTGTGCCTGTGTGTATGAGTATGTGTGCACAGATGTGTGTCCATGTGTGTCCAAGTGTGCCTGTGTGTATGAACATGTGTGCACAGACATGTGTCCATGTGTGTTCATGTGTGCCTGTGTGTATGAGCATGTGTGCACAGATGTGTCTGTGTGTGCCTGTGTGTATGAGCAAGTGTGCACAGATGTGTGTCCATGTGTGCCTGTGTGTATAAGCATGTGTGCACAGATGTGTGTCCATGTGTGTCCATGTGTGCCTGTGTGTATGAGCACGTGTGCACAGACGTGTGTCCATGTGTGTCCATGTGTGCCTGTGTGTATGAGCACGTGTGCACAGACGTGTGTCCATGTGTGTCCATAAGTGCCTGTGTGTATGAGCACGTGTGCACAGACGTGTGTCCATGTGTGTCCATAAGTGCCTGTGTGTATGAGCACATGTGCACAGACATGTGTCCATGTGTGTCCATGTGTGCCTGCGTGTATGAGCATGTGTGCACAGACATGTGTCCATGTGTGCCTGTGTGTATGAGCACGTAGGCACAGATGTGTGTCCATGTGTGTGCAGTATACGTGTGTGCATATGTGTGTCTGCATGTTTAATGAGGTATGCCTGTATGTGTATGTGTGTGCATGTGTGTGCAGGCATATGCCTGTGTGGGTATGTATCTGGTTGTGCATGTCCATGTGTGTCTGTGTGTGGGAGTGTGTATGGGTGTGTATATGTGCACATGTGTGTATGGGAGTGTATATGGGGGCACTTGTGTGTATAAATGTGCATATGCGTGTGTGTAGGTATATGACTGTGTGCATGTGTATCTGGGTGTGTGTCTGTGTATGGGTGTGTATGTGTACACGTGTGTGCCTGTGTGTATGGGTGTGTATATGTGCGTGTGTGCGTGTGCATATGCATGTGTCCAGATATATGCCTGTGTGCGTGTGTATCTGGGTGTGTGTGTCTGTGTGCACGCATGTGTGCACAGCTCTAAATTAAATTCCGGCTTCATGCTAGGCAATACGATCATGGCTTTACAGCTGTTATCTCTTTCCACCTGATGAGCCCCTTCAAGGCAGACCTTGCCCCGGTTGCAAGGATGGGAACTTCAGCCTGGCTAGGACTGCGAGAAGGGCTCGGGCTGCCGCTGCCCCTTGCACCCATTCTAGCTTACTTTGTCTACAGAAGAGGAGCTCAGTGCAGTGCAGCAGAATTCCCATGGGAGCTCAAGTGATGCATTTGCTTGGAAACATTCTATTGATACCAGAATTTCACACACGACATAGTAGATATTCAGCAAATGTATATTGTCAGAACTCATTTGAATCGGGGGCATGATGTTTTTTTAGGTTATCATCAGTGGAGCTGAAACTCCAGCCCAGCTTCCTCTACTTTTGAATAGGGCAGTTAAGTAGGAAGCCAGGAGGGTTTTTTCCAGTGATTCATTTATTGCGTTTTTGTGGGTGGTTCTTTTGTTTCTTTTGCTTCTTTGGAAGTTTGCCTTTATGATTTCCGTAGCATTTGCAGAATTGCATCTTAGGCATTCCAGCAGTGTTTTAATGAAGGCCTCATGTGCCTGCTTTGCAGTCTAATCTGTCATCTGCTGCTGCTTGGGCTTTGGAGAAAACGCACAGCTAACCCCTTCTAACACCATCGTGTATTCTTTTCCATCCTAAGATACTGGCTCGTGGTCCCCATGGCACCTTCAGCCACCACCGGAGTGTGACCCATGCTGCGCTGTCCCTCCAAGAATGTCTCTTCAGCAGTTTCCCTCACACAGCCTCCCACTCAATCTCAGGCCCTCCAAGACACCCACTCATTACCTTGCATTGCATAAATCACTTACTGCCTCCAAAATATTTCTTAGCTGAATTTCTAACTTTTCAAAACATTTTTATGTACTTGGTTAAATAAAGAACTTCGTTTCTCTTCAGACTGATGCCCCAGGGTATTTCCTATATAAGGAAGACACAGCCAGTCCATCACCCACACTCTAGCGCAGGATTATGAGAATAAATCACTTGCTATAGACTTAGAGGAAAAGTGAATTTCCCAAAAAGGCAGTCCTCCTACTAAAACCACAGGGCAATGCCGTTAGGAAAGGAAAACTGTTGTGTTGAATGTAAATGTGATCAATGGTGCCAGCATTCTGGAAGATTACCCAGTAAGGAAATTCCATGTCTGATGAGCCTGTCTTAGAATTGGGGCCTCGGGCCTGCTCACCTCGGTCAGCACCAGCACCGCGATCCACGTGGACTGTCCAGCACACCCCTCTCAGTGGCTCGCCTGGCCCCGCAGCGCCAACCTGACGACAATTCTGCCAACAGATGCAACTTCTAATGGACACTAAGAAAAAAGCAGCAAGATGCTAGAACCAGCCCAAAGCAAGTTGTGACTTACCACTTCCTACCGAGAAGTAAAACTATTTGCCCAAATGCAGATGGTTAACCACGTCTGTCCTACAGCTTATTGGGTAATCCTATGGTCCCATGGAACCAAAGTCACACCAGAGGCAGAGTGGCTGTGCTGAGTGGGAGGAGTCGCTGCTCCTCAGAGGACAGAGCCTTCGGGATGTCTTCAGCCCAGAGCTGAGGTCATTCCCTGCCCTCACACCCCTTCACTGGGTTGTCCCTGGGAGCAAGGCTGGCTGCAGGCTGGCTGCAGGCTGGCCGGGAAGATTCAGAAGCATTTCAACAAAGCTATAGTAGGTAATGGGCAGGCCCTGGTCCACCCTGAGAGCCTGCAGCGGTAGAAGCGTTGGCTGAGCCTGGAACAAAGACCACGATAACTGTGACCTCAGAGTGCCCAAGAAATACCAAGGCTTGTCCAGAGGAAGAAGCCAGACCACTGCCTGGAGGACAGTTGGCGCTCACTGCCTCTGAGCTATTACTGCTGGATAGTCTGGGTCCAGCCACAGCGTCTCTGAGGAGCAGAGTCCCTGTCCCTGCCCCTGCTCTGACAGGACCCTCGTGGTGCCTGCCCTGCCCTTAGATGCACCAAGCAAAGTAGCTGACGGGGATTCACTGAAGAATTTATTTTGATGTGTAAGTGAATTAAGAGAATAGAGAATAAAGGAATCCTAGAATCACAAAGGGGGTCACGCCTGGGTTGCTGGGAACAGGTCTCAGGGATGCTGAAAGCCTGCAGCCCAGGGACTCGATCGCCACGTGCAGCAAGCTGGTGGTCACCTCCTAACCCAGACACATGTCATGGCTGCCCAGCATCCACCACACCACGCAGGCGTCTCTCCTTCCCACGGGACTCTGAGCATAGCCAGTCCCCAGGGCTGGGCAAGCACCAGGAAAGCCGCATATGTCCGTCAGCCTCCCTAGAGACTGGCTGACCACACAGGTCATCTCCCTGTGGTTGGCCAGCTCCCCCTCCAAGGACCTGGCATAACTCTGTTCACTTTCTGCTTACCCTACAAAAAAAAAGCTCTGTTCATTTGATGTTGAGGTGTTTGCAGACCTCGTGGTCCCAGGTCCTCCCGTGGCAGCGTCCCTCTCCCTCCCTGTGCTGTCTTGTGGGGAAGCAGCCTCTCCTGACCCAGTCCTGGCAGAGGAGGTGTCCCCATCACTCTGGGAAAGGACCTTCCCATGTGGCCCCTGGTGCTTCCTGACTGAAAGCTCTAGCTCTTGGGTGGGGAGGGAAGTGAGCCCCTCCACTCTGCCCTTCCCTGTCCACTGTCCACCTCCTGCTTCCCCCACCGCTTCCTCTCTGCCACACCACTCCAGGGCTGCCCACAGGGTCCAGAGCCCCTGAAGAGGAGGAGCAGTCCCCCAGGGAGTGAGGGACAACTGTGCCTGTGTCCCTCCGCCCTGTCTCCCCACCTCTACTCCTAACACTCCCCTCCTATAGCTTCGTTCAGCTCGGAATAAGGAACTGAGCCCTTTCATAGATAATTGGCCCTGGAAATGGCCTGCCTAGGAAAAAAAAAAAAAAAGAAAGAAAAGAAAAGAAAAATAGGCAACTCTCCTAAGGACCAGGAAAGAGCATTAAGCAGACAGGCAGCATATTGAGATGCGCCACCATGTGGCCACACCAAGGCTGAGGGACCAGGAGGCCAGCTACACACCCTTCTAGGAAACAAAGACACCTGACCCCTGTGGGGGCAGCCGCCGGTAGGCCAAGAGGAAGGGGCAGGGGACGCCTCCCCAGGAAGCTCCTCCCACATCCTCCTCCTGCCCCCACTGGGGAAGGGGACAGATGCGGAACTGTACCTGCCAGCAACAGGCTGGACCCACACCGTGACGTGCTGGCCTCTGCGGGCGTCTTATGCTCTTCACCCCAAATTTCTTCCATGTTTATTTCCAAGTAACATCCAAATCATATGTCAGACCCATTTTGTTCATCTCTCTCTCTAGAGAATGTCCCAGTCTTATTTCAGCCTCTTGCTTATCTTCCTCAAATTTAAAATTATGCTGCATATTTGCATAGAACTTGAGGGACATGAGGACCAAGAAAGGCCGTATGCAGCCGTGCATGCTTCCTGGGCCCAGGCTGAAAGCTGGACCGTACCTGTGACATGCTCATGCAGACACAGGCAGAGCCAGCTGAGAGCCGCTGCCTGCGGACTTTTGCTGAAGAATGGCAGGGAACAGTCTGCCCGTGGCTGTTTGTGACATGCTGAGGACACTACACCTGGCTCAGAGTTTCCTGGTGAACTTTCCTTTCCAATCACCACTTTGATTTTCCACTGAGGGGAAAGGCAAGTCCAACCACAGAGGACCATTAGCAGGAAGGGGCCACGACACAGATGCTTCCCCTAACAGGGAAGAAGAGGAAAATTACATACGTGTGTATATTGGTTGTATGAATAAACAAATTTTAAAATCTCAGACAGCAGTTAAATAAACAAATAGCATTCCTGCCAAATTGACTTCCCCCTAGTTTATATTGAGAGTTCCTTGAAGGATAACAAAGGATTTGGTATTTTTTCAACTTTGCAGAGAATGCCAACCAGGTGATTGGTATCTACTGTCCAGGGTGCAGCCACCATGCTGGTTTTTAATGCAGCTGCAGGCAATATTAGGACAAAACTCAAGTCTTGTTTTGGATGGGTAGTGGATGGAATTGGGGAGAGCTGGCCATGAGACTTGCTGACCACGCTGCCCCTGCATCCTGAGATTTTTCCTTCTCGTGATAGTCCCGAGATTGTACTCCAATTCCTCTGCTCCCCAAAACGTCATACTGCTCTGGGTATTACAAGTAAAATCTAATTCTTCTCTTTGTAATTCTGAATTTGCCTTAGAGCAGGCGTCCTCAAACTTTTTAAACAGGGAGCCAATTCACTGTCCCTCAGACCGTTGGAAGGCCAGACTATAGTTTAAATTTAAAAACTATGAACAAATTCCTATGCACACTGCATATATCTTATCTTGAAGTAAAAAACAAAACAGGAACAATACAATTCACACCGCTTCATGCGGCCCGCGGGCCACAGTTTGAGGACACCTGCCTTGGAGACTTGCTTGATGAATAGAGCAGAGCAGTCACCTGCTGACTCTGAGGCTGATCAGAAGGAGGCTTGCAGCTTGCCCAGGACCTGTGGGTCCATGAAGTGGTCTCACCTCAGTCCTGAGTCAAGAAGCCCAAGCCACAGGAAGAAGCCACCCATGCACATCCTGGTTGACAACCGCCAATGGCCGGCTGCTGGCCACGTGAGGAGCAGCCAGCCCCATCAACCTTTTGATGACTTGCCCCAGAGAAGACAAGCATGCATTTATGGGCGATATTACAAGCTGTGCTGACACCTCTGACTTTGGCATTTACCAAGATTTCAAGGTGTCCATCCTTCATGTCATTGCCTGGGAGTGACCCTGCTACTCTGCGTCCTAACCTATCTGGCCTAAGAATTTTCCTCCCAGACTGCCAGGAGAACACCAGCCTAACTTGCCTGTTACTGATTACTTTTGCAGATATTTGCAACGTACAGCACATGGTGGACAGAGGTACTTAAAAGCCTGCCTTTATTTCCAACCTTTAAGGAACTTTTGGATTTGGAAAGTTGAGGCATAGCCCGTGCTAAACCAAGCAACACATAGGAAGCAGCCTGCCTGGGCCTCACCGCCAGGGAACCATGTGAGAATCCCAGGGAGGGAGAGGGTGGACACCACCAGGGGACCACGTGAGAATCCCAGGGAGGGAGAGGATGGACACCACCAGGGGACCACATGAGAATCCCGGGGGAGGGGGTGCTGCCAGGTGCAAGCTGGAGGACAGTAAGGCAAAGCTCAGCCAGGAAGGATGGGGCCAATCTAGCCAGGGAGGAAGGAGGTGAAAGGGGGAGGAAGGGGGAGGAAGAGGGAGGAAGAGGGAAGAAGACATCTGGGGACACAGAGCAGGAGCAAATGGGGCAGGGGACAGCAGGAGAGTTGTGAGCAGGCAGCAGGACAGGAGGACAGGCTGGGACCATGCAAGGACACAGATGCCTGTGAGCCCTAGAATGAGGGGCAAATTTACAAAAGGGACAGAGACACAGTTGTCCATGAGCCCTGGAGTGAGGGGCCGGCAGGAAGCCAGCATGTCCTCCAGGAACAGCCCTGCCCAAGGTCACAGGTGGGGAAGGATCTGCTCCTCAGCACTAACCAAGGGCATGCAAGCTCTAGATAGGGCTGCGTCATCTTGGTCAGCCCAGCTGACAGACGAGAAAACCGAAACTCAGAGAAACAAATCCGCTCCCTCACATTCTCACACCCAGTGACACAAACCAAGGCCCAAAGCCCCTTCTTCTGACCCCACAGCCCATGCATTTCTGGGGTAACTGGAAGACAGTGTGAAAATTAGTAAAGAAGGAGAGGATGGGGCATTAGGGTGGTGCCAGATTTTCTGTCTAGACAGAACTGGGAACAGCAGGGCTGAGAACACATTTCTAAGAGGCAACTGGTCTAAGGAGAAAAGAGATCAGGGGCCACAGACTGTGAGGACATTGGGTCGTGTGGCTGAGGTCTTGATATGACCTCAAATCCACCTCAGCCACAGTTTGTGGCATCTGTGACCTTATCCACAAAATGAGAGTGGAATTTGGGAAGGATGGACAGAAGGTTGGACACATAGTGCACATAGTGCGTCTCACATGGTATTGGGGGCACAGCAGACTCGCAGTGGGGCTATGGGGATCCTAACGAGGTGATGCAGTGGGAGAAGCAGGAATCATTCCACACAGAGGCTGGAATTGACCTCAGAGGTGAGAGTGGAGCCCTGGAGGCCGGGCCTGTACTTAGGAGGGGAGGAGAGACGTGTAAGGCGCAGCAGAAGGACTGGTCACTCAAACACCCACACAAGATATTAGGAAAGGCCGGGAGAATGTGGGAGCTGAAAACTGACCCATGTGTCCAACCATGAGTGTTCATGATGCACTCTGGGGATCGCCATTCGGTGTGAATGTCTGAGTGGCGGCTGCACTACAGACTTAAGAGGAGAGAAGACTAAGGAAAAAAGGACCAGAGGCTCAAAGGAAGATAACGGAGTTGTGAAGGGCGGGAGACACTGTGCTTTTACGTCCTTCATGCTGAGTCACAGCCTGACCTGCTGCTGGCCTCGGTGTGAGGTGGTCAGGCACACGGAGACTGAGGTGGGCAGAGTTGCAGAGACCAGGTGGACAGAGACCAGCCAGGTAGACAGCCGGCTGCTCTCCTGGGCACCCTCCACCCCATGTGCCCCAAGCTTGGTTTCCCAGCAGGGTTTTGAATTCCAGGCTCAGCTCCATCCCTGAAGTCCACAGACTCGGTGGTGGACAGCCCCCCATGCACAGCCCTCACCCAGGTGGGGACCTGGACCCCGTGATGTCAATACAGAACCATCCCCTTGCCCTCTCCCTGTCAGGTGCCAGGAGCAGGCAACCACCTCCCAGTCTTTCACAGACTTCCTGGGGTGACATTCAGACTAAATCCAGGCCAGTGCTGGGCACTGGGAAGTCTCAGTTCAGCCTGTGGCAGCCCTGGGCTCCTCAGTAGTTAGGGTGCCCTCGTGCTTCTGAGATCAGGGTAGGGAGGGAGAGAAAGCCCCAGCATGACAGAAAGGGGCCGCAGGTGCCCACAGGCCCGTGGGGAAGAGTGGCTTCATTCCTATGTGCCCAGGGACATGTGGACAGAGACAGGCGGTAGGTGGCACTGGCTTCTGCCATGGGGTCATCAGCTTCCAGGTGTGGATGAGACACTCGGACCGTGGCTCTGGGGGCTGAGACAAGAGACTATGGTGGGGATGGAGGGGGTCTGCTACCTCCCAGGTTGCCAAGCTCAAAAGGTTACTTTGATTTAAAAACTAAAGGGCAGGACGTAGTGGGAGGAAAGAAACCCTGGGAACGCTGACAGCAGCTGGGGGAGCTTCAGGAGGACTTGGAGGGAGGGAAGCAACTCCCACAATTAGACTCGGCCTCCAGAATGTTCTCAGGGATACAGTGGGACTCTGGTGTTCCCCCTTCCTGATACCTTCTGGCTGCAGGACCCCAGCTCTTCAGAACGGAGACTGGGTGTCGCCCCTGCACCCCTGAGGTACCTGCAGCTTTGAAGGGGAATGGCTTTTCTCCACAGCACCAGGGGCTGGGGGTTGGGGAAGGCTTTCCCAAATTGTGAGCTGGCTGCATGAAAATAGCAGCCCCTTTGAGGTTCCAAATTTAAGCATTCAGCTCTGATCCCAACATTCTAGATGCAGCCTTATCCTTACCAAAATGTACAAAGAAAAGTTAGAAACCGTGATGAGATCCTGCCAGGACACAGCCTGGGATAAAGAATATTAAAATGGTGATGGTGACTGTGTAGGAGCTAGAAATGTAAGACATGTTATTTTATTTTGAGACAGAGTCTCAATCTGTCACCCTGGGTAGAATGCTGTGGCATCACAGCTCACAGCAACCTCAACTGCTGGGCTCAAGTGATTCTCTTCCTCAGCCTCCCGAGTAGCTGGGACTACAGGTGCCCACCATAATGCCTGGCTATTTTTATTTTTATTTATTTATTTTTATTTTATTTTATTTTATTTTATTTTATTTATTTATTTATTATTATTATTATTTATTTTTTTTTTTTTTTTGCAGTTTTTGGCCAGGGCTGGGTTTGAACCCACCACCACCAGCATATGGGGCCGGTGCCCTACTCCTTTGAGCCACAGGTGCCACCCCTGGCTATTTTTACAGATGAGGTCTCGCTCTAGCTCAGGCTGGTCTTAAACTCATGAGCTCAAGCAAATCACCTGTCTCTGCCTCACAGAGTGCGAGGATTACAGACATGAGCCACCGTGCCCGGCCTTTTATTTCTATGTCCGAATATTTAATAATGAGATGAGTTGATTGTATAATGAAATAGAATTTCTAAGAACAGGGAAAGGACTCATCACAGCACTCTTCCTTGTGCTCAGTGGAGAAATAGCACCTTCTAGATCATTCCTGACCTGAGCATTCCTATTATGAATTTCTTTCTTTGTCAGTTTCCAGAACAATGAACATGCTATTCTCCTTTGAGTTAGATATAGAAAATGGCAAAAACAGACTCTAAGGTGTTGGACAAGAGGCCCTGCTTAGACACCAGAAGCACAAAGTAGGGGTGGCCTAATGAGACCCTCACGGTTAATGAAACAGACCTAGCAGCTCCATAACCAGATTCCCAAGGGAGCTGTTTTCCTCAGACTTATTTAAAAATCCCCCAGAACTGCTCCCCACGGGCTCAACTCATGGCATGTGAACGGCAGAGAGGCCCCTCACCTGAAGCAGGCAGTGACTCTGACAGTGGCTGACCTCAGAGTGGACCTGAGGAGAGGACCCCACAGCCCCCATGCACCAGCCACCGCCAGCTGCCCTTGTGGGAGGAGAGGGGACTCACAAGTAAGTTTGCCTGTTCTGCAGAAGTGGGAAAGACTTGTCGTGACAAAAAGACCAAAGAGGGAAGGCTTACTTGATCACACATACATTCGATCACACACATATGGCGTGATTTTTAGATTTACTAAAATGTCTCTTTATCTACCAGAAAATAAATCTGAAAGGCACACATTGTCTCCATGTTGGGAAACTTCAGTTGAGTGACTTGGATGTTAGACCATCCTGAGTAAACCGAGTCGGAAGCCCCTCCTCACCTCTGTGACCGCATCCTGGCCTCAGTGACCCACATTCAGGACCAGCCTGTCCACCGGGTCTCCCAGGAACAGCTATGCTGACTTACAAAAGCTGCTACAGAAATGAATAAGGGAGGCATATGCCACAAGAGGTGGCACAGCCCTGGCTGGTGTTCTGGTGTGACAGAGGAAGTGGCTATCCCGGTGCAGGTAAGAAGGGGGCTTTGCTCATCTCCAGGCAGGGTTAAAATTTAAGCAATCCTAACCCCTGCCTCAGAGGTGAACCCATCCCTTAGGGTTGAGGTTTTCTGTACCTGAAGGTTGGGCTGCCAGGGGACTGTGCTTACAATCCCACCCCATGGTGCAAACACAGGTTCTGACTGAGCGTGCCTGGGGTGGCCCGAGACCCTGCCATGCCCTACCTCTCTCAGGGACAGCTGCTGCCCAGGAGACATGCTGGGCAGAGAGGAGATAGAAGGCCTCAGAAGTGTACCTGGTTTGTACTCTGAGCCTCCATCTCCACCAGCACGTAGGATTTCAGAGGAGGTGGGATGATGGATGATGCTGAGCTCCCTGGGGGCTGGGAGGAAAGGGAAGAAGCTGTCGGAGAGCCCCACCCCAAGGCCTAGGTCACCCTGCACCCCACATGGCCCTCTCTGAACCCTGACAATGCCCTGGGGCTGAGGGTGCTATGCCCAGCAACATCCAGTTAAAGATGTTCCAAATTAACTTTCAACTTTGGTGGGACCCAGCAGATGAAAAATCTTGTTAACCTGGCAGTGAGGCTCCCAGCTGTCTCCCAGTAAAGTGAGTACTGTCCAGCCTTGCCTGGCTGCCTCCCACAGGGGTGGGTATGCGCTTCTCTGCAGCAATGCACCGAATTCCACGCCAAGATCTCACAAACACTTAGGACTACAGTGTCTGCTTCCATGTCCAGTGGCCCCACGAAGTCCACTGAGTTGTCCTGTGTTTTGGGGTTTTCACTCCTCCTTTTGACAGCAGCCCACCATCTGCCTTGTCACCTCTACTGCATAGGACCCTGGGAGCTTCCACACGTGCCTGACCATTCCCTTCTAACAGGCTCTGGGCTGGAAAACCAAAACAGCCCTGCTCATCAGACCCGCACCTAAAATAGGAGACAGTGCATCTGAACAGGCACCTGAGGGTCTCCCCTGGGAGAGGAACACACGAGGTCAGGGCACAGGCCTCGTGGTATCTATTTTGGCTCAGAGTCTCTCTGAGCGCATTTCCTCTTTCTCAGGGCGAGTGATATTATTAGGTAAGCGGCCCCCAGGTAAGTGAGGCTGAGACACTCCCAGATGTTTAATAAGAGAAGACACAAGGCAAGATTAACACCGCATCTCCGACATCAACTCAGAGTGGAGTGACTATTCTTAAATGACAGAAACACATTAGCCCACAACTCAGTGACACTGGCCACCGCCTGTCACTTTCACTTGGAGGATGATGCTATCGCAAGAGCCAGTTCCCAGCGTTGAGGCCTCAAGAGCTCTCTCGAAACATCATGGAGATGTGTCCGGGACACACATTCCCAGGGTGCTCACAGACCCCCACTGCCCTGCCACCCCTCGGCAGCCCCGTGGCCCTCTCCTCCCTCCCGCCATCCTCCTCACCCACCTCCCTTGCTCCTCTGCACCAGTCCCCGTGCAACCAGCCCTCACCGAGCCTCACCCATGTCGAGCACACCCAGCTCCTGGGTGTGCAGAGTGACATGAAGAAGACGTGTCCAGTCTGGCCTTGTCAGACCTGCCTTCTTCCTGATGGGGCGGCTCACTCTTCCAGGGGGCTACACTTTATGAGATTCCTTACAAATGTCCCTAGAATTCTTTCCCAAGTGCCGGTTAAGAGCGACTTGAAGATCAGGTTTAAGGTTTGTGAGAAAGAGCAGCAATTGTGGAACCAGAAAATCTGGACTCAGAGCCTCCAGACATACCAAGCCCGGGTCCTAATGCTTCAGAGTAGCAGCCGCTACCTCCCAAGCTGCTGTCAGAGTCACCTAACATGACAGGTGCGAGGTTTCTGGCATAGTGCATGGCACATAATCGACTCAACAGAAATCAGACAATTTCTTCTGTCTTTCCATGGCATGACTTAAATCAGGGTTCATCAGTGAACCTGACAACATAAACTTATGCAATATTCTTTTATCATCAAAGCACAAAACAGTCATTAAGACAAGAGAAATACAATATTTTCTAAAATCCAAGATAAATCAAAACCTTACCAGTATAAGAAAGACGTTTTTGTTCCACAGACCAGCAGCCACAGTTTTTCTCTTAAATTTCAGATGTCTCTAGTCTGCAGGCTCTCCCCTCCAGTGCTCACTTGGGCCTTTTCTTACTGATTAGGACGCACAGACGCTCCTGGGAGCATTCTGCCCTTCTGACACCCACTGCTCACCCCCCCAGGCAGCCCTCTCCCACACGCTGGGCGCTGTGGGCAACTGCCTCACCACAAGTTCTACATCATCGAAAGGTAACAAATAAGGTGGAGGAAGGAAGGCAGGCTTATGTAACTAGGTCACTTGCTACTTGATAATTTCAATTTTAGATGTAAATTTTTTTTGTTTCAGAATTATTGGTCTGTGGACTATTTCTTGATTCTTCTTGGAAATTACAAAATAATTACAATGATTATAAAGTTCTCTGAAAAACTCCACAGTTTTTTTTTTTTTCCTTAAATACTAAAAACCCTGAAAGTACTATGTGACTTCAGCTTTACAGATAAAGATAAAATGAATACGGAAGCAGCACCTCACAAATGCCCCACTGTAAGTGTGCATTCACAAAAGGGGGCATAGCCCACCCTCAAAACATCCACGTTGCTTATTAACAACTTTCTACCCCACGTGGCCCCGTGTTATCCCTCGGTCTCCTCAGGGCCAGCAGGAACCTGAGTTTCCACAGTCCCCGAGTTATGGCCAGCATTGTGTTTAGGAACGGTCCTGTAACGTAAGTGGAAATCTGGGTGACCTTCTCCCCCTAGCTCTGCAATAAGCATTAGTCAGACCACAAATCCCCCAGGGAAAGTCCTAAATTGTTCCTTGACAGGAATCATCAACGGTTTCCGTTAGGCGAGACGTGAGATTTCACTCTGGTTTGTCCAAGTGTCTTCTCCCTTTTCCTGTGACTGCATATAGTGTGTCGATGTTAGTCAATGTGTGTGTGATGCTACTTAGAAAGTTTATCTCAATCCTGACAGTCGGTTTGGGTAAAGTGAGTATTTTTACACTCATTCGATAACTAAAAAGAAACTAGCACATAAAGATGTTAAGTAACCTGCCCAAGGGTGTGTTACCAGGAGCAGTGAGTTCAGAACACACTGAAGACCGAGGCCTTCCCAGTCCTGTGTACGCTCAGTTCTTCCCTCAGCAAACACCACCTGCTATGGGCACAAAGGGCAGAAAACCCCCGTCTTGTGGGCCCGCTGTCCAGTCATGGGAGAGACGCAATAAGCACAGTGAGTAAAGAGACGTCTGGCCTGGTGGATGGGGCCGTGCCTCTGAGGAAGATGGAGTGGGAAATCATGTCGGAGTCCCGGGGGCATTTGCAGCTTTAGTTGGGGTGGACAGGACACCCTAACTAACTCTTTCTCTGAGAACAGGGTATTTAACTAGAGCTCTGAGGGTGGGAGAGAGCCATTCGGTCACCTGGGAAAGCGCCTCCTGGGAGGGGAGACCAGCAGGGGCAGTGTCCCCGACGCAGCATCTGCCCAACACATTCAAAGCACAAGAAGGGTGTCAGTGAGGCAAGGGAGACAGAAGGAGAGAGGTGAAGATGGGGGTCCTGGCACTGACCCTGCGGCCTCATAGCCCACACAAGGTAAAAGAGGGAGAGTGACCCAGAGGGTTGAGTGACACCATCCAACTTACATTTTAAGATTAACCTGGTGGCAGTGTTGAAATGGACTCCCAGGAACCCAGGTGGAATTAGGAAGACCATTCAGGTAAGAAAATACAGATGCATTCTGGAAATAATGTCAACGGATTTACGGACAGACTGGATACTAGGTTGGAGAAGAAGGGAGGGAGGCAGGAATGGGGATGCAGAGGTGTCTGCCCTGAGTGCAGAGCAAGGAGCCCATGGAGGCTGCGGGGGCGGTGTCCACAGACTGTAGCAGGGGTGGTGCCCACGGACTGCCGCAGGGGCGGTACAGAAGCAGCAGGTGTGAGGTGGATGCCAGAAGCTCTTCAGGAACGGGAGGACTTAGACCGAGTCGTGTCTAGGGTGCCACTGCTTGCTCGTGGGAAAATGAGTTCTGAGCAGAGTCATCAGCTTATACATGGATGATGTTACCAGAGCATGGATGTACACAGATGTGAGAAGGTGTTTCAAGGGAAGGAGAGTAATCTCCATATTCATGCTGAGAACTGACCCAACACAGCTGAAAATAGACCCCTGGGCACAGCAGCATGGACACCAGCACGGGCTTGACTCAGCATCTGGGGAGTGCTGTGGGGAAAGCTGTCTGGAAGAGATGAGAGGAGAAGAGAGCACGCAAGTTGCAGGAGGGCACCAGGGAGGTGCGGGGGTCTGCACAGGAGATCTGGGAGGTTCAGGGATCTGCACAGGGGACCAGGGAGGTGTAGGGATCTGCACAGGGGACCAGGAAGGTGCTAGGGGACCAAAAAAGGGACCATGGAAGTGCAGGGATCTGCACAGGGACCAGGGAGGTGCAGGGGTCTGCACAGGGGATCATGGAGGTGCAGGGGTCTGCACATGGGACCATGGAGGTGTAGGGGTCTGCACATGGGACCAGGGAGGTGCAGGGAGGACCAGGTCAGCACGAGGGGACCAGGGAGGTGGACAGCAGCCAGAGCTGATAGTGAGTGAAAAACAAAATTCTGCTCAACAGGGCTGAGAGGCATTTGTGCATTGGTAAGGACAACCCAGCCAAGGGGAAAATCCTGAGGATGCAGGAAAGAGAGGGCTGGGCAGGCGAGGCCATGGAGACAGGGGAGGCAGAGTCGCAGCCCGGGGGCCTCAGCAGGTGGATGGCACCAGTGCTCACCGAGAACCTCTCCGAGTGCTCCTGTGTTCTCAGTGAAGCAGAAGACCTGGGCCTCAGCTGGGGATGAAGGTGGGAATGAGAAAAGGGGAGAAGGGGGAGGACGCACACTGAGGGAGCCACCAGGATCACAAGGCGAGGCAGTCACTGACTGTTCCTACCTGTCCTGAGACACAAAGGAGGAGGCTGGACTCCACCAGCTGCGGTTTTGCTGACTAAGACAGAGAAGGTCTGCGCGGGGCACGTGTGGCAGAAGGCCTGCGTCACCTCCACTCATCCCAGGCCACATGGCCTCAGAACACTCAGTGGCACTTACCGTCTAGCTCCAGGCACGGGCTCTGTCCAACCCACAACACATCTCTGACATCAGTGCCAAGGAACACGTCCTGACAGGTCGGATGGATGGAGTGAGGGAAGGATGGAGGGAAGGATGGAGGGAAGGAAGGAAGGAAGGAAGGAAGGAAGGAAGGAAGGAAGGAAGGAAGGAAGTCAACTACAAGTTCAAGGACCTTGTAAATCATAACCCTTCTTCCTTTCAAAATTGGTGGTGTTTAATACTCATAATTTATTTAAATCTTCTTATGCTTTCATTAATTTTGCCCCTGCCATTTTTCAGGATAATTAATTGCTGAATTTTACTATTATCTATAAAAGCAATACTTTAGTGTTCCCACCCTCACTTACCTCTCTCTTGTGAGTCAGGTCTACTGGAATATTCGGACATGTAGTCAGCAAACCCACACTTAGCGTAGGGACGTCACTGTTAATTACTGCAACACATCTCAGCCTCTTTAGACTGTACCCATATTTTCAGAAAAGTAAAAATGTTCTTTTTAAGCAAAAAACTGAAGTTGCTTGGGTGTTCTTTGGTGGCATAATAAATAATTTATGTAATCTTGGGGTTTCTGTACCATATTGATATAGAGTGTTTGCTGATGGGAATTTAGCAATGAATGCTGAGAGAAGTGAGGAAAGGGCCTCAAAATTGGTAAGAGGCCTGTGGCTCCGGGGCAGGAGTGATGAGGGTAGTGTGACCCAGGGGACCAACATCTCCAATCCTCGCCGCCATACAAGGCCTCACGTTGCATGGAGAGCTTCTGCAGCACTCCAAGTTAACATGAAGGAGGGTGATTTTCAGTTCTTCCTGCCAAGGTGGCTTTCTTGACTTTGCCACCTGGTGCGGGCAGTGGTCTGTGTGCATGGAGAGGTACGGCCCCAGACAGGTGTAGCCCAGCCTTGCTGTCACACCAGGTCACCATGTGGCCCATTCGTGACTGAAAAGACTTCAAGAGAAGAAGACATGTCTGGGCAAGGGGGATACATCTCCCAACTCCCAGAAGGGTCTGTGTTCTTGGACATGTCTACCTGGAGCCAGGCATCTGCAGTTAAAATTCCAGGTTGTGAAGCAGCCTATTTGACCATCTTAGTCAGACACCTGCTTGGCTGAGCTGGAGACATGCCAGCTTTCCAACGGCTTGAGAATAAGATAAGGCCTTCCAGAGGGGCCACTTGAGTGCAAGTAACTGCCCTGAGGCCACGGTGACCAGACGTGCTGAGAGGTCCAAGGTCTCCTATCGACCAGGATTTCTGCCAAGCTCCAGCAGAGAAGCTGCAGAGAAGGTCCCTGCCTGTGGCTCAAGCCATTGTTGGTATCTATGGCCTGTCCCCTGAAAACCAGCTAAGCGTGAGCTTGAGCCTATGGTTGTGCCTGAGAGGCTGTACGTGATCCACGTGGTCTCAAAGTCAGCACCAGTCTGGCCTGGTGGTCAGAGAAAGGCAGCCTGCCCCGGTCTAGGCCTGAGCAGGCCTCCACACTCCAGCAAGCTCACCCACATTCCCAACACGTCTGTCCCTATCTCAGCCCAAACCCACAGCTTCATGGGCATCACTGCAGCACATTGGGGGCATGGAGAGACCCCCACCTCGTAAAGTTCCCAGCACACTGTGCTGGTGGAGCAGCCCCGCTCAGGACCTCTGAGGCACAGTGGAGAAGAAAGAGCCTCTTAGGGACAGGAGCTCAGGTGATGGGTGCCCTTCCAGGGAAGGGGAAACCGCCTCAATCAGGAGCTCAACTCTCACCCGTTTGGTGGCTGATGGCTTGGCCAGAGGGCCATACTGGATGGAAGAGGACGGATGGGAAGACAACTGTCGGGAGGTTGGGGGTGCATGCGGATGGAGCACCCCTCTGGAAGCAGGTCTGGAGCATAGAATGCTAATGTCGCACATTCCCCTCCTGGAGAGGCCCCCCGCAGCATCGGTCAGCCCCCTCGACAGCCACACGACACTCACGCCTGGCAGGTTTGTGGCGAGGCCGAGGGTGTGGCTGCAGCCTGGCTTCCCCTTGCCAAGGCTCACTAGCGTTGCTGCCTAGTTTGCCAAGCCTGAGCCCCCATGTGGGGCTGCAACTCAGGGAGTACCTAACAGCTGCCCGAGGCAGCCCTCCTCAAGGGGGGTCCCGTCATGCAGGGCAGGTCTCTGTTCCCAGTAGAATGGACACCGAGTCTGGGTTCAAATTTCTTATCTCTTACCTCCAGAGTCTGTCCTCACCTCACAATCCACCTAATGTAGCACCCACAAAATCCAACTCAGCTGTCTGATGACATTCTCATCAGCAAAGCAGCTGGCTGGAGGATCACCTGCGGAGACGCAGCCCGAGGGCCAGCCAGTGGATGCCCTGAGGTGCTGTGATGTCGTCTGTAGTCAGACCCAAAATGCTCCACACCCACATCTGTGGCTAAGCTCACAGATTCAGCAACCAAAGGAAGGCAGTTAGCTTTTCATGAAATTTCATCGGGTAAAATGTCCCCCAACTGCTGTGCCCACTCCTGAGTCTGTGGGGTCTGCCGGGTCAGAGCCAAGGACAGAGCCTCCCCCAGGGGACCCTCTGTGACTTCCCACACCCCCAGGCAGACAGCCGCGGGGACCACCCTTGGCCGCTGAGCAGAAGCTGATTTCTCTGCACAGTGGAGCCAGGAGGGGTGGAAGTTGAGGGGGTGGGGGCATCCCTTGAGGCACTCACTGTGTGCCTCCCCCAAGAAAGGTTAAGAATTGCATACGGTATGTGAGAGTCCTTCCAGGAAGGTATTAAAGCTGCCTTTCCTCGTGGCAAACTTATAAACTGGCTATTTGTTTTAATAGCTTTGGAGAATGTTTGCCTTTGTTGGAAAAAAAGTCATAAGAGCCAAAATACACACCTTGACACAAACCAGCAATAGTTGTGTTATTGGAAAGTTTGAGATTTACACGTTTATCACCAGGAAGACGTTCATTTGACCAGCTGAGGGAGGGTGGGGAAAGGCACATATTCAGCCTTCTCTCTTCCAAGTGTCTCCATCACATGCGCTGCTTCCACAGAGGGGAAGACAGTGGGGAAGCCCCGCTCACCCGGGCCTTGCCCTCCACAGTGTATGGTGCCCCATGATCGCATTAATGTGCACAGCTATGATTTAATAAAAAAAGATAAAAATAAAAAAATAAAAATAACTGAGTCTTACAACATTGCTCTGTTTGCCTCTAGGAAGTAAAGATTGGACCCATTTTATTCCTTCAGAACCAAAATTTTGTGACTAGCACTGATTTCTTCAGTGAAAGAAGAATGTGAAGAGATTTTATTTCCAAATAGTTTTGCTCGTCCTGCTGGGTCCCACTGACACCTTCCCGATTGTGTATTTCAACAAACCAAGGCAAAATGCTTCTGTGTAAAAAAAAAAAAAAAAAAATGCTTCACTGTGAATTTTGGTATGTGTATTGAAAAACGTACACATTAAAACAATAAAAGGATGTCCATTGCCTCCCTAACCCTGGGTGTGAGTGTGAGAGAAGTGGGGGTGGGAGAGGAGGTCTGCCCTCCAGACCTTCCCCGGCACCTCCTGCCTGTAGCACAATTTATTAATCCATTTGTGGATCGATCAAACATCACATCATAACAAAGATATTTGTACCAGAATGTTTATTGCAGCCCAATTCATAATTGGGCCATGAGTTGTTAATCATTGAAACGAGGTAATTGATACATGAGTTCATAATAGTATCCTCTCAGGTGTAAGACTGAAAATTTCTATAATCAAAAATGACAGGGGGAGACAGGATAATGGGAGGGGAAAAGAAATATGGCTCAAAAAACAAAAGCAAAAACAGAAAAGAAAAGAAAGGAAAAAAAAAATGAAGCTTAGTAGAACCGTAGAAACCATTTCAGAAGTTGTGAATAATATGGCAAGAATATTAACTCTGTCCTTAGGGGAGCTCATTTCCCCTAAAACTCAATTTCTATTCAGTGTTTTATCAGATTTTATAAGTTACCTGGGGCTACCCTATGGATGTATTGACATTAAAAAAAAAAATTGTTACTGATGCTTTTTTTTGTTATAATAGAAAAATTTTCTGTGTTCATTTACATTGGATAGAAATGCATTTAATTCAGGAGATCATATTCATTCCTTAACTACTCAGACATTTCTGATGTTTATCGCATAGGATTTTGATAGACTCAGCATTAAAGAATTATTTACATAAAAATAGATTGTGCCTTCTCTTGTTTGGCTAAGGGATTATAGGTTTACATAAATGATTTTTTTTTTTTTTGAGGCAAGGTCTCACTATGTCACCCTGTGTAGAGTGCTGTGGCATCACAGATCACAGCAACCTCAAACTGCTGGGCTTAAGAGATTTTCTTGCCTCAGCCTCCCAAGTAGCTGGGACCACAGGCACCTGCCACAATACCAGCTATTTTTTTTGGTTGTAGTTGTCATTGTTGTTAGGCGAGCCCAGACTGGATTCGAACCTGCCAGCTCTGGTGTATGTGGCTGCCACCCTAACTGCTGAGCTATAGGTGCTGAGGCAGCATAGATGATTTCAATGAAGAAATTTTAGGTACAATAAGATACACTTCTGATACTCAGAGAAGGCTCAGACTTACATATAGTACTGCCTTGTTAGTGGGTGTTTTGTTTTTCACCTTAGTAGGCAGCCTTGAAAAATCACCTCAGTGCTGTGTACTTTCCAGTATTTACAACCCTTTCTCTTGAGTGTGGGCTGGACCTATGAAATCACTCTAAATGAACAGAAAACAACAGAAGTGGTAGGATGTCACTTCTAAGATAAATCCTAAAAAGACTGTGCCTTTAACCTTGAATACATGTTGTAAGGTAGAACTGTGGAGAAGCCCAAATGGCTAAGGACTGAGGCCTAACAACAAAATTTGGGTAAGCTTGAGAACAGAATCCATTTCTTCATCAAACCTTCAGATGAGAATGCAGCCCCAGCCTTCAACAGGCATGAGAATCCTTCAGCCAGAGAAACCCAGTTCAACTATACAAAGATTCCTGATCCATAGACACTATGAAATATCAAATATTTGTTGTTTAAAAATCACAAAATTTGGGGGTAATTTATTAATTCAGCAAGGAGAATAAAATGCTCAGCTTAGTAATAACTAATCATGGTCATTTATACATTTGTTTAGTCAACCTTGAATAAACAATCCCCTTATTTCAAGACTGTACAAGCCTTTGGAAAGACCTCAGACAAGGTCGTACAGTATTGTTAACCTTGTAAACAATGTTTACAAGATTAAAGTAGAAAAATACTAGTTAGCTCCTGAAAAACTTCTGGGCTGTAAGCCCTCAACAAAATGGAGTAAGTCTGGTTCACTCCCAAGATAGATGGGAAAGTATTCACTAACTTCTTGCTTCACTAACTCCCCTGAGAAAACAACTATCCTCAGACTAACCTTTAAGAAACACCAGGTGGGTTGGGTGGCACCTGTGGCTCAAAGGAATAGGGCGCTGGCCCCATATACAAGAGGTGGTAGATTCAAACCCAGCCCCAGCCAAAAACTGCAAAAAGAAAAGAAAAGAAAAGAAAAGAAAAGAAAAGAAAAGAAAAGAAAAGAAAAGAAGAAAAGAAAAGAAAAGAAAAGAAAAGAAAAGAAAAGAAAAGAAAAGAAAAGAAAAGAAAAGAAAAGAAAAGAAAAGAAAAGAAAAGGAAAAGAGGAAAGAAAGAGAAATACCTGGTGGGGAAAATATTAAAACAAAGAGGTATGACATATGGTTAACCACAAAATTCTGCTTTTGTATAATGCTTGCTTGCTACCCTACCCAGATGCACCTGAACAGCCTGCATGCCAACTAGTATGCAGACCAAGACTTAAAAACCCGACCACTTAAGCACTCAGGGCTGCTCTCAGAAATCCCATGTTGAGATACAGAGGCAGTCGCCAGTCAGCTCTTCAATAAAAGAACTCTGCTGTAAATTTGGCTTGTTTGGCAGTGTAGTATCTGTGGAACTCCTGGGCACAACAGTATTCTGTCAAACATGACAGAAATAGAAAGGTACATAAACCACACTTTGGAAAAAAGGTGGGCAGGAAGAGCTCCCTGAGCAAAATACATCACAGGCAAAGGGCCCAGAAAGAGGAAAGCAATACTGCAGTTGAAAAACTGTAAGTGATTTTCCTGAAAGTTGTACATAGAGTGTATAGGGCTATTTGTCATGGGCACCTATTAAGAGCCTTTGGTATTACAGAAATGCAAATTCATGTCCCTGTTCTACCACTTTAAAACAATGTTTACAAGATTTAGACATGTCCTTTGTACTAAATTCTCTTCTAGAAAATAAGGATACTAGTTATTATTTCCAAGGGTTAAACATGCATGCTATGGCACTTAGTATAAAATTGGTGCTAAAAATCATTGGATTATACTATTACTATTTTGTTACTTCATTAGTTGTAATATGAAAGAACTTAAATTTAGGAGCAATGGCAGGCCAAACAACAGATTTGCATGGGAGAGAATTTGATAAGATACATAATTTGAAATGATCACTCTAATAGCCATATGACAAATGGAAAGGAGGTAGCAAGACTGGAAGTTGAAGATTAGTCAGCAGAGTGTCGCAATAATCCTGAAAAGAGCTGAGAGTGCTCAGCATAGTGGCAGTGGTGATGAAAAGAAAAAGACACATTTTCAGGGACACTGAGAGGTAAGATTCAAATGTCTAAGAATTTGATCATTTGGGAAATGAAAGAGAATGAGTTGAAGATGAGAAAATTAGGTAAATAATACATATTTCCAGAGAATGAAAACCAAGACAATAGAGGTGGACTGGTTAGAACAAGAGTTTCCGAATGTGATCATAGTACCCAAAGACGGGTAAGATCACTCTGCATTCAGTCAACCTAAGACAGGGACCAAACCATTGATGTTTGTATCCCCATGACGGGTAAGACTGAAACTGCAAGAGCAGGCAACCTAAGACAGGGGCTATGTTTTTC
>CAUYPK010088791.1:0-34975 GCA_963574355.1 Loris lydekkerianus
GGGGTGGGGCCTTGGTGTGTGTCACACTTTCTGGGGGCAAGACATGATTGCAAGAGGGACTTTACCTAACAATTGCAATCAGTGTAACCTGGCTTATTGTACCCTCAATGAATCCCCAACAATTAAAAAAAAAAAAAAAAAGCCTTGGAAAAGGCTATTTTAATCTCAGAATCAAATTTGAGAACCCTGGCCAAGAAAAATAAAGTTTATTTAACAGGGAATAGGAAAAACCTAGTTTGCTAGCTATCAATACTAGTTATAAAGTAATAGCAATCAATAAATTGTGATATTAATATAAAGATAGACTGATCAATAGAGTATCCAAAAACAACCTTACACATATGTGAACACCTGATTCATGGAAAACATGACATTGTGGTGGAGTGGGAAAGGGACAGTGTTTTTGATCATTGGGGCTTGGCCAAGTAGTTATTTATATAGAAAAATAATGAAATTGACATAATCATCAACTTGGCCAAAGTCACAATGAAAGAGAAAATTTTACAAGCTGCCTGACAAAAGCAGCTAACATACAAAGAAAAACCCATCAGTCTAACAGCAGACTTCTTCATTGATCTTATAAGCCAGAATGGATTGAGGACTCATTTTTCAGTCTTCATATGTGAAAGAGCTGTGAACCAAGAATTTTGAATCACACAAAACTACATTTCATAAATGACATAAAAATAAGTCTGAGGAAGACTTTATTTCGTCAGCAAACATTAAGAGAATTTGTCACTGCCAGACCTGCCCTACATGAAATGCTCAAAAGTGCATTATACATGGAGCAGCAAAATAGATACCAACCAGTATAAAGACATGCAAAGGTTAAAGCTCACAGGTCTTTTAAAACAATAGCACAAGAGGGAAAATGAAACAATAAGGTGTTATCCAACACGATGAACAGAACAGCATCTGACATATTAAAACTAACACTCAACATGAACGGTTTGAATGCACCACTTCAAAGACATAGACTGGCTGTATGGATGAAAAATCAAAACACAAATATCTGTTGTCTTCAGGAAACACATCTAACCCACAAAAACACACCCCTTTGTGGATAGATATTTTTTTCCAACCCTTTACCTTGGGTTTGTATGTGTTTTTTGTGGGTTAGATGTGTTTACAACTAGAAACCAAAAGCAAGCAGTTGCAACCATTCTCATATCAGATAAAAATAGACCTTAAATTAACAATGGTTAAGAAAAGACAAAGATGGGCATTATATAAGGTTAAAGGAGGCAATTCAACATGAAGACATGGCAATCATACATACACACACCTAACACAGGAGCTCCAGATTCATAATAAAATGGTTCTGCAAGATCTAAGCAAAGAAATAAAGAAATACAGCTTAATAGCTGACAACTTTGACACTGCACTGATAGAACTGGACAGATCATCAAAGCCGAAACTGGATTTTTAAAAATGGACTTAAACAAAACTCTAGAACAAATGGACTTAACAGACATTTACCGAACATGATACCCCAAAACTACTGACTATACATTTTTTTCATCAGCACATAGAACATTTTCTCTGAGATTAATTATATCTTGGCCCACAAAACAAGTCTTAAAAAATGCAAACAATATGAAATAATACCAATTATTTTCTCAGATGACAATGGAATAAAACTAGAAATTAATTCCAAGAGAAATAATTCTACACAAAGTCATGGAAATTAAACAACCATCTCCTGAATGATTAGTGGATCAAGAATAAAATTAAGATGAAAATCAAAAGTTTCCTTGAACTAAATGACAAAGGGGACACATGTTTTCAAAATCAAAAGCTAAAGCATTCTTAAGAAAAAAGCTTATAGTTTTAAATGCCTTCATCAAAAAGACAGAAAGATCACAAATTGAAAACCTAATGTCACATCTCAAGGAACTAGAAAAGGCAGAATAAACTAAATCCAAAGCTGGCAGATGAAAGGACATTAACAAAACTCAGAGCAGAACTAAGTAAAATGGAAACCCCCAAAATGTAAAGGATCAAAGGAACAAAAAGTTGGTTCTTTGAAAACACAAGCAAAATCAACAGACCACTAGCCAGATTAAACATAAATAGAAGAAAAAGGACTGAAATAAACTTAAACAGAAATGATAAAGAAGACATTACAACTGATACCATAGAAATACAAAGTATCATCTGTGGATACTGCAAAAGCCTCTACACAAACTAGAAAACCCAGAGGAAATGGATAAATTCCTAGAAATACAGAACCACCCAAGCTTGAATTAGACAAAAATAGAAATGTTGAACCAAAAACAAGCAGCAGTAATAAATAATGTCCCAATAAAAAAAAGCTCCAGACCAGATGGATAGACAGCCAAATTCTACCAGACCTACAAAGAACTGGTACCTATTCTATGTAAATTATTCCATAACATCAAGAAGGAGGGAATCCTTCCTATATCATTCTATGAAGGCAGTAGTATCAAAACCATGAAAGGAAACAAAAAAAGAAAACTACAGATATGAACAGAGATGGAAAAAATCTCAACAAAATACTAGCAAACTGAATTCAACAACACATCAAAAGTATAACTCAAGTGGGTTTCATGCAAGGATGATTCAACATACACAAATCAATGTTATCCACCACATAAACAGAAGCAAAAACAAAGACCATAGGATCATTTCAATAGATACAGAAAAATTATTCAATAATCTAATACAATTTCACAGTAAAAATCCTTAACAAACGTATCATAGAAGAATGATAACTCAAAATTATCAAAGCTGTATGTGACAACCCCCAGCCAACATCACACTGAATGGGGAAATGTTGAAAGCATTCCCTCTAAGAACTTAAACATGACAAGTATGCCCACTGTCACCACTTCCATCCAACACAGTACTGGAAGTCCTAGCCAGAACAATCAGTCAAGAGAAAGAAATAAAGGGCATCCAGATTGGGAAAGAGGAATTCAAACAATCCCTGGTGGCTGATGATATGGTCTTGTATCTAAAGAAAACTCTAAAGACTCCACCAGAAACCTCCTAGAATTGATAAATTCAGCAAATTCTCAGATTATAAAACCAATGTACACAAATCAATAGCATATATATGTACATAGTACTAATAACAGTCAAGCAAAGAGTCTAATTAAGAACTTAATCTCATTCACAATAGTTATAAAGAAAACAAAACACGTAGGAATATACTTAACCAAACCAGTGAGAGATCTCTATAAGAAGAAGAATAAAACACTAATGAAATAAATTGAAGATGACACAAACAAAAGGAAAAACATTCCTTGCTATGGATTGTCAGAATCAACATTGTTAAAATGTCCCTACTGCCCAAAGTGACTTATAAATTCAAAGAAATTCCCATTAAAACCCATTTTTTTTATTTCACAGACCTAGAAAAAAATAATGCTAAGCTTCCTTGGGAACAGAAAAAGTGTCAGGGTCCCACCCCGGAGGCAGGATCCACTAAGGCCTGTGGAACTGGTAGCAACTGACTAAAGAAATATAAAGTTGGAAATGAGGGCAAACAAAGAGACGTGAGACAGAATAGAATAAAAGGTGGGAACTCAGGGGTCCATTGACCGTTTGGGGGATTCTGGCAATGGCACCAAGTATTTGTTTTACTCTGCTTTTATTGGCGTCTATTTGCCCAGAGGGTAAAAGATGAGGGAGGGAACAAAGATGCCAGCAGTTTCTTAATTAGCATATCAGCTCCTATTGTTATTATTTAAGGGTTTGACTAGTCTTGAGAAATCTGAAATCTGAGCCTTGTATTGGGAGAGCCTCCTGCTAAGATCACACACACATATTTCTAGGGAGGTGTTAAACTCCTCTGGTTCCCTGTGGAGTAAAATGCCACCAGCATTAATCTCCTCTGAGGAATCTGTGGGAGGCAGGAATTTTCCTCTCATCACCACCACAGAGGATCTTCCTTTGTAATAAGGGATATAAGCTCTTCTGCCTGTATCTCAGGGCTCGAGCTACTCTCTTGATCTCTGCCCCCAGGCAAATGAAAATCTCCACAATGGGTATCTACTTTGCCTGTTTCCTAGGCAGGAAATGACCCAGTTAATGTATCTTTCTAGGTCTTTGCCATAACCTCTTCTATGGCCATTTTTCCTCACAGTGCTCAGAGACCCAGCAGGGGTCTACTTGTGTCCCCTTTGTCAGTTAGTTCAAGAAAACTTTTGATTTTGTAAGCTATATCCCCAGCAGGCTAGAATTTCAGAAAAGGCATTAAGCTAGCAATGGCTAGCTTAATGTAAACTAGCTGACTTGTCTTTGTTCTGACCCACTTAGCTTACTTTTTAATTTTCCTCTTTTTCTGGGAGTGTTTTCCCTTGCCAAGAATGTGGTCTTTGGTCCCCGTTATTCCTGCAAAAAGACCCTAAATAGCCAAAGCAATCCTAAGCGAAAAGGAAAAATCTGGAAGCATCACATTACCTGACTTCAAATTATACTACAAGGCTATCGTAATCCAAACAGCATGGTACTTATATAAAAGTAGAGACATAGTCCAATGGAACAGAATAGAGAACCCAGAAATAAAACCATATAGCTATGACCAAATGATCTTCAACAAAGTAGACAACAACAAACACTGGTGAAAGGACATCCTATTCAATAAATGGTGCTGGGAAAATTGGATAGTCACGTGCAGAAAAATAAAACAGGACCCCTGTCTCTTGCCATATACAATAATTGGTTCAAGAGGGATTAAAGACTAAAATGTAAGGTATGCTCTGGGACGCCAAGGCAGGTGGATTGCCTGAGCCCACAGGTTTAAGACCAACCTGAGCCAAACCAAGACCTTGTCTCTAAAAATAGCTGGGCATTGTGGTAGGCACCTGTAGTCCCAGCTACTTGGGATGCTGAGACAAGAAAATCACTAGAGCCCAAGACTTTGAGGTTGCTGTGAGCTATGATGCCATGGATCTCTATCAAGGGCAATAAAGTGAGACTCTGTCTCAAAAAAAAAAAAAGGAAGGTATGAAACTATAAACATTCTAGAAGAAAACATAGAAAAAATGTCTCTACATTTCACATTGGTCTAGGCAAATAACTTATGAGTAAGACCCCAAAAAACAAAAATAAATAAATGGGACTTAACTAAATTAAAAAGCTTCTTCACAGCAAAGAAACAAGCAACAGACTGAATAAACAACTTACAAAATGGGAGAAAATATTCACAAACTATGCATCCGACAAAGGTCTAATATTTAGAATCTACAAAGACATCAAACAAATTGGCAAGAAACAAATAAACAACCCCACCAAAAACTGGGTAAAAGGCATGAACAGAAGTTTTTCAAAAGAGAATAAAGAAATGGCCTACAAAAATATTTAAAACTTCTCAGCATCACTAATCATCAGGGAAAAGTAAATTAAAATTACAATGAAATACCATGTTACCCCTATCAGATGGGTATATATATATATATATATATATATATATATATGTCAAAAAAATGCAGATCCTGGCATGAACGCAGAGGGATAGGAACACTTATCCACTGTTTGAGACTACAAACTAGTACGACCTCTATGGAAAACAGCATGGAGATTCCTCAAGGAAATAAATGCAGATCAACCATTTCATCCAGCAATCCCACTACTGGGGTTGAAAAGAAGTATCTGAAAAGAAGTCATTTTATTGAAAAGACATTTGTATCTGAATATTTATTGGAGTACACAATTGCAAAGTTGTGGAACCAACCTAATTGTCCATCAATTCATGAAGGCATAAAGAAAAACAAAATATATGTGATATTTACCATGGAGTACTACTCAGACATGAAAAGGAATGAAATGTCTTGTTCAGCAACTTGGATGGAACTAAAGACCTTTACCCTAAATGAAGTATATCAGGAATGGAAAATCAAACACCATATGTTCTCACTATTAAGTGAGGACTAAACAATGGTACACACAAGTGCGAAAAGATGTCAAGGACATTGGAAACCAGAAGGGGGAGGATGGGAGGAGCAATGTGGATAAAACTTACCTATTGGTTACAGTGAACACTGTTCTATGACCCACACACTAAACAGTCTGACTTAAGCATCATACAAGGTTATCAATGTAACAAAACATCTGTATCCCCCTACTATTTCGACTTTTTTTTTTTAATTTTATTATTTTTTATTTATTTATTTTTTTTTTTTTGTAGAGACAGAGTCTCATTTTACTGCCCTTGGTAGAGTGCCATGACATCACGGAACTCACAGCAACCTCCAGCTCTTGGGCTTAAGCGATTCTCTTGCCTCAGAGTGAAGTAGATGAGGCCTCTTAAATTCTGAGGCATTAAATATTTTAAAAAGAAAAAAAAAGGAATGAACTTGACTACTTCACATTTTACATAAAAAATCAGTTACAGGTGGACTTCATCTGTATATTCGAAAAGTAAAATAATTTTGAAATTATTGGAAATGATTTTTAGTGTATTGAAACCTCACTGTATGATAGATAACCATAATAGTGGACAAAGACATTGAACACTTGTGCAAAGAATGAACCCTGGTGACACTGTAAGCTTTAGGTGATTATGGCATGTCCAGGCAGGTCCATCAGCTGTAAACGATAGACCACTGCAGGGAGGGACGGTGCTGGTAGTGGGGAGGTCGTGCATGTGGGGGTGTAGGGAGCGTATGGGAAATCTCTGCGCCTTCTTCCTGCTGAGTTTCACTGTGAACCAAAACCTGCCCAATATTAAAGAATTTTTTAAAAAGAAAAACAATCAAGCTTTTAGAACAAAACATGGAAGAATATCTCTGTCATCTAGGAGGAATATTAAAACTAAGTTGTTTGGGGAAAACACACACACGGAAAAAGGCTTTTATTACTTGAGTAAGTGGATATGCAGAAAAGGCTTGTGTGTGAAAATATTACCTTAGCTGTGCTTTAAGTATTTCATCTTTCTGAGCACATGGACAACAAATAACCAAGAGGAGTTAAAAGTTCAGAGAGACCCACAAGGCGGTTCTGACTACGACACAGCTTTCTGCAAAATTCAGCAGAAACTTGGGTTTACTTCCTTTCATCCCAAGGAGACGCAGGAAATCAAACTCCTCCCAAGAGTTCCTCTGTTCTTGCAGTCAGTAGCAAACTCTAGAATGTCTATGAAGGGTCTGGCAATGGCAATCCAGAGGAAGGGGGAAATCCAGAATTTGCCCAAAAGCTTGGGCATCTAGGGTCCTTTCCACAGGCCTGATAAAAGCCTGTTTTCTATACCAGAGAACAGTGAGAGTACTGGGGAGATGGCCCATCCTACCCCCTTCTGCAAGTGGCTCACTTTCAACAGGTGGACGAAAGTCGCAATGCCCTTCCTCCTCCCAGAGCTGCCAAACGCCCACAGCCGAGCTGGGACGGTGGGTCCTGCGCTCTCGGCCCAGGGCTGCACCAAAAAGGAAGACAAACAGCCCAGACAGGGCCCTGCAAAAGGAGGCACCATGTGATGAAAGCAGGGAGGGAGAGACTCCGAAGCTGGGGGGATCGAGTGCTTTCCTCCCCCAGCAAGGCCCAGGCCTTGGCCCCCAGACCCACACCCACCCTCTCCTGCCCACCCCCCACCCGCGCCTCCACTGCCCCCTGCTGGTGGCATCAGGGACTACGCAGACCAGAGATGTCGCTTGGCTGTCCTTTGGGGTTGTCGTCTGCCCTGGGTGATGGTGTACTCTGTGTGTGTGTGGAGAGAGTGAGAGATCACAGGTGAGGGGTCGGGGAAATCCTTGACCCAGAGTAATTAGCATGTCAATGGTATTTGCGGACCACAAACATTCTTACCAGGCCGTTTGTAGATTCTTCCTCCCAAGAGTTCTGATGAGGCCCGAAATGCAGCCCAGACATCTCCTGAACTCTTTCAGATTACTTGACCACGTCACCATATTTCTTAAATATTTCACAAAAGGGTCTGAATTCCCAAACAAAACTAGCCACAATCTCTTTCTTCCTAATGGCTGCGTGAAGGAAGAATGGGAGCAGCATTAGTAGTATGAGTGATTTTAAAGGAATCTTCAAAAACAAACAAACAAACAAAAAACACCACCTATCGTACTATCCTCCCTAAAGTAAATAGTACAATCTTCATAATCACCACTTTTCTGCTAAAGAAGGATTCAGATTCCCGGACTGTCAAGTTGTCTGAAAGTGCAAGTCTGGAATTTAACTAAATAATCTCTCAAAAGTAATTCTTATTCCCCGGAGAAAGCGGATATAGAGCAAGAATCTCAGGAGGTTAACCACAGGAAGGTTATCCTCCATCAGAAAGAAAAATCTTTTCTACCTTCTCAGAGGAGCAGCTCTCAACCTTGTGAAGATGATTCCTTTCTAATGTCAAAATATTTCACATATCCCTCATGACACAATGACAAGAAAAGACTATGAATTCAGTAATGATTTTCAGTGAATTAGAATAGTGTTAATCACAGCAGCCTCTGTATATAGTGCATTTTAAAAATTTCAGGAATTACAGTAGACTGTGTATTCCAACTACAGCAACTTTGTGGTGCAAATAGGGGATTCCTGACTCTTAAAACAGTTCCATGGCTCCCGGGGCCTTTCTTGTTCCCACACCAAGCTACAGGCATTAGAAGTGGAAATAAAAAGCAGACAGATGTAAATTCCTAGTGAAGAACTTTCAAAACTATAATAGCAGTAGAAGGTAGGGCCTGTGTGGAACTAGAAGCCTTTTCCCAGCTATCCTCAATTTTTGGCCTCTCTTAAATAGTGACTCATGAACTATTAATTAAATGTCCAACTCTGCCAGGTTGGCATAACAGGCCAAGGTTTCACCTTCAGGAGCCATGTGATGGCTAAAATTTGGGTTCTTTGAGTACCATGAAATTATTTTTTTCTTTTTGAGACAGCCTCACTCTGTTGCCAAGGCTAGAGTGCAGTGGCATCAGCCTGGCTCACAGCACCCTCCAGCTCCTCGGTTCAAGTGATCCTCCTGCTTCAGCATCCCAAGTAGATGGAACTATAGGTACCCACCACAAGGCCCAGATAATATTTTTATTTTTAGTAGAGACAGGGTCTTGCTCTTGCTCAGGCTGGTCTTGATCTCCTGACCTCAAGGGATCCTCCTGCCTGGGCTTCCCACAGGGCTAGGATTACAGGCTTGAGCCACTGTCGTGCCCAGCCTCATGAAATGTTTTAAAACATTCACTGAGATAAAGAATCCATTCTTTTAATTTTTAGGAGGGAAAATGGAGGCTTGGGAAATTGTTTGGAGTACTCACTTGAGGTCTTGCTCTGAATAGCTCTGGAGCCAGGATGAGCACTGCCTGCTCCACACCGTTGGCCAGAGTTCTTTCCATGATGTCTTGCTGTTTGCACTTAGTCTTCAGGATAAGGAAGAAAAGCAAGGAGCTGGCAGTCAGTAACGAAGCCTGAAGAGTATTTCCTTCTCTGCACAAAGTGGAAATCCATAAACATAGCCCCTCACTCACTTTCTGTTTTTTCCAATTGCAATCATTTCCTTATTACACCTCTGTTTATCTCTCCACTTGCTCCTGGCTCTAACAGCAGCTAGGGTAACCTTTCCTGAAGGTAAATCCTAGGTGTCACTCACCAGCTCAGAACCTCCCATGGCCTCCCATTGCACTTGGAATGGAAGCCAACTCTCACCATGGGCCTCAGGGTCCCCCTTGGCCAGCACCCGTCTCCTGCCCAGCCTCATGTGCTAGCCCTCTTCCCACCCAAATGATGCAGACATTCCTATGGCTCTGTCTTCAATCCAAGATCTAGTTGTGAATGGATAGATGGCCTGTTGCCACTCACCATGGGACCTTCAACAAGCCAGCTTCCTCGTCAGTACAGTGGGCATAATAGGAGGACGCCCTCACAAGGCTGCTTAGCCCGTGTCCCCACTAGAATAGCCGCTCTTGAGATGACTCCATCAGTCCTGCTGATCATCATCCACAGAACCTGGTGTTCCCACCAGACACTCAGGAAGTACAGCTTAGTGAGTATGTTTCCATTTTCCAGCCTGTTCTATCTTCCTTCCCTGCCCCCTGCTCTGCTCTCATTAATTTCCTGCTCTTGGCCTCCTTTGCTGTGTTTTGCTGATTCCTTGCAGTGAGAGTGAAGGCGCAGGAGGAAACAGCTGAGGAGATGCTCCTTTGGTGCCAGCTCAGACCTCTGTGTGGAGACAGTGCAGAAAATACACTGGAGCTTGAATATTAGAAAGGCTGCTCGAGTTTCTAGGCCACGTATCACTGGGCCAGTTATCGAGGTTGCAATTTGATGCCAAGTTCATCTCTCTCTCCCGTCTTCTTGCTTTCTCTGTCCTCACCCTTTGCATCCCTGTAAGCCCCTGAGGGGCCCTTCTCTTCTCCCTCCATTCGGTTTCAAATGTTTTGCAGAACAAGGGCAGTGTGAACACAAACACACACCCTTCAGTTGGGTTCAGTGATGTTCTTACATGACTTTTTCCCTATTGGCCAACCATTTGCCATGAAAACACTCCCCACAAGTTAACAAGCTTCCTGAATCCTGCATGCATCAATGTAGAAGGAATCGGGTCCTGCCAACCCTCTGAGGCTCCGTGAACCATCAGTCTTTGCTGGAAAAGCCCTTGTCCTAGACGCCTCGAGCGAGTGTGTCCATTTCTGGGGCTGTCTGAATTCACCAGAACAAGCCTCGGCTTCTTCATGCTGATATACTTAACACAGGTGAAAACACTTGATTAATATTTGAAGCAGAGGAATGAGAAGACAAGTCACCTTTGCTTCATCTCCAATACACAAAGAAATGCAAAAATCCTGCCCCAATCATGAGTTTCCCTTGGGCAAAATCCTAGTGTATGTGGCTTTTCTTTTATTATACCTTTTTTTATGTAACCAAGAGAATCTTGGCTTGGTTACTGTGTTGGGGTTAATTAGAAAAAGAGAACAGGTGGCTGGAAATAGAAAAGGAAGTGAAGAACAAGATCAGATGTTTTATGTCTTCCCTCCTGACTCCCCCACCCCCCCCACCCCCAGTGATATTTGAAAAGAAAGAGAAGCTGAAGGAAAACAAACCCAGACTTTAGAAGTGTTTGTTAGAGTTACGGGACAGGAAGCTAACTTCATGTGTTTTACTCTGTGTCCCAGGGAGCCTTGGCTGCCAGGGCCAAAAACTCCAGGTCAAACATACTGAATTTTTGGACTAAGAACCAGAAATGAAAGCAAGAAAGGAGGGAGGGAAAGAGAGAGGCAGGAAAGAAAAGAGAAACAGCATCACTGAGGATGCAAATTAGTGCTACCTTCAAATAAAGTTAAATTACATCCATTCAATTGAAATTGTAGATGGTGCCTTAAAAGTTCCAAGCAAGCAAATTATGGCAAATAGAAATTAATTGTACATGACACAGAAGTCAATTAACCAGTTTCAGGTGCAAGAGCTTACAACTGCTTTATTTAATTATGACAATACTATAGTGTTACATTTTTTCCCTTATTGGTTTGTTGTTGTTGTTGTTTGTTTTGTTTTGTTTTTTTAAGACAGAGTCTCAAGCTGTTGCTCTGGATAGAGTGCTGTGGCATCATAGCTCACAGCAATTTCCAACTCTTTGGCTCAAGTGATCCTGTTGCCTCAGTTTTTCTATTTTTAGTAGAGACAGGGTCTTGCTTTTGCTCAGGCAATCCACCTGCCTGGGCCTCCCAGAGTACGAGGTTACGGGCTGGAGCCACCACGCCTGGCTCTTTCATCTTATTGTTTTCTTTCTTTTTTTTTTTTTTCCTAGTTCAACATGTCTTTTTATTTATTATTGACTTGGATGTTATATTTTCAGACTTTCAGTTTTCATTTTGCTAACTTATATATTCTTTTTTTTTTTTTATTAAATCATAGCTGTGTACATTGATATAATATCAAGTTAGTTCCTCAGCCACAGATTCTTCTCCCATAATTTGTTAGTTGACTTGTTTATTTAACCACCACTCAAAACTTACATGTAAGAACGTGACACTGGCTGGATCTTACCAGCCACCTCACTGGTAGCTTCTTCCTCTACTCATTAAAGGTAAATAAACAATCTCCTGAATTTTCTCATAATCACTTCCTTGCTTTTCTTTCTTATTTTGTCGCAAATATATATGGATGTTTGGAGCTGTAGAATGATAATTTATTGTCTAGATAGTGTCTTATTTAATCAACAGATCAAATTGTTTAATCTGCTTTACAAGTGATGGAGGTCGGCTTCATTTCAGTTTTTAGCTATTATGGAAGACGCTGCTGCAAACCTTTTTGGCCTTGACTACATGTGTGTGGGAACTTCCAAAATCTAAAAGTAGAGGTCGTCTTCCTTGTTGCAGAGAATAAGCATGCTAGAATTCTCTAAGTAGTGCCAGCTTGTTATCCAAAGAATCGTGCAAATTTACACTCTCAACAGCAAGGCCCACTTCCATTGTTCAAAATCCTAGTCAATACATAGTATGTGTCATATTTTTTAAATTTCCAACATAATAAGCATATGATTATATCCCATTGATTAAATTTGCATTTTCCAGATAACAAATAGGGTTCAGTATCTATCATTCATGAAGCACCTGTTTAAGTTATTTACCCATTTTTCTACGAGTAGTCTCCTTTTCCTTACTATTCTGTGTGTATTCTGGGCATTATCCCTTTGTCAATTAAATGTGCAGCAAATATCTTTGTGGCCCTATTTGTGGCTTTTTTTTTAATACTGTGGTTTTGTTTAATAAACAGAAGTTGTTTATTTTAATTTAGTTAAATCTATATTTTTCATTTTTGGTTAATAATTTCCCTTTTATTTCTAGCTAGCAAATTTTTTATCAGGAATGCCTGTCAAATTTTGTCAAATGTTTCCCCATACCCATTAAGGAAACTTATTATTTATTCTCACTGAGTTTATTATTTAATAACATGGCAAAGTCCATTGGCTAGTTTTCTAATGTTAACCAATCTTTCATCTTTGGATAAACTCAGTTACAATGTATTCTTCTTTTAATACATTGCTTGATTTGTTTGCTAATAATTAGTGAGATTTTGCACCTGTGTATTTGATTGACTTGCACCTTTATCATACAATCCTTGACAGATTTGGTATCATAGCATAACTGCAGTATCATAGCTCATAGCAACCTCAGACTCTTAGGCTCAAGCGATTCTCTGTCTCAGCCTCCCAAGTAGCTGGGACCATAGGCACCTGTCACAACAACACCTGGCTGTTTTTGGAGAAAGGGTCTCACTCTAGCTCAGGTGATTCACCTGCCTCGCCCTCCCAGAGTGCTGGATTATAGGCATAAGCCACGGCACCTGGCCTGTATAAGCTTCTTAATGCTCCCTCTCTTTTGATTTTCTGTGGGACTTAGTAAAAAAATTGTCCCTTGAATATTTAGAAAAACTCACTAGTGAAACCACTTTGTTTGGGGTTGGGTTTTTGTTCTCGAGTCAGTTGTGGCAAAATGTTTATTTGGTAAATGTAGCCATTTGATCCAAAGTTTTCATTTAATTTGTCTATTTGATATAAATTTTCAAAATTTTTGCATAAAGTTGTTAAATACTGAAGCACCTATAGTTAGATAACATTTTATTTTTGGTATTGTGGGTTTTCTTTCCTTTTTTCTATATCAACGTCAATCTGTTGGAAAATTTAACTTATACCTTTGTTGAGCCTCTCTATTTTAAGTTTGTTTCTCTGTTTCACTTATTTCTGCTTTAACTTTATTATTTCTTTCATTATACCTTCTTTAGGTTAATTTTTTTCTCCCATCTTCTGAAGATGTATACGGATCCCATTAACCACCAGACTTTCTTCTCTTCTTATATGAACATTTAATGCTGTACATTTCCCACTAATTACTGTATTAGCCACACTCTATCAATTTTGAGATTTTTTCCATATTTTATTATGAGTCATTTTTGACCCATAATTTAGAGTTATCGTTTATTTTCAGTGTATGATGGTTTTGCAGTTTATCTTTTGTTTTAAATTCTACCTTAATTTTACTTTTATCACAAAAGAAATATTATATGTATGATTTTAATGCTTTGAATTTTTTTATTGTCTACATGGTCTGTTTTTATAAATTTTCCATGTGTGCTTATAAACAATTTATATTCATAAGTTCATGAGTAACTTGTTTTACATAAGTCCATTTTGTCAAATTCCTTCATGTTTTCAATATTCTGAATCCTTGCTAGATATGGTGGCTCACATCTGTAATCCTAGCACCAGCACCGTGGGAGGCTGAGGAGGGTGCATCAGCTGAGCTCAAGAGTTTGAGATCAGTCTCAGCAAAAGCAAGACCCCCATTTCTACTAAAAATAGAGAAAAACTAGCTGAGCAGGGCATTGTGGTGGGCGCCTGTAGTCCCAGCTACTTGGAAGGCTGAGGCAAGAGAATCACTTGAGCCCAAGAGTTTGAGGTTGCTGTGAGCTGTGACTCCAAGCACTCTACCAAGGGGAGACATAATAAGACTCTGTCTCAAAAGAAAAAAAAAAAGAGAGAAAGAAAATTCTGAATCCTTACTGATTATTACTGGTGTACTTGTTCTAAAACCCATACAAGGTTTTGGAAACATATTCATTATAACTAGAAGGAAATTTACTATTAAATTTGATTCATGGAATCACTATGGGACTCAAGTTAAAAATATACATGTATCTTAATATATAAAATATTTTTTCAAATACTTCCCCATACCCGTTAAGTAAAACTTATTATTTATTCTCACTGAGTTTATTATTTAATAATATTGCAAAGTACATTGGTCATTTTTCTAATGTTAACCAATCTTTCATCCTTTGGATAAACTCAGTCAGTTATAATGTATTATTCTTTTAATACATTGCTTGATTTGTTTGTTAATTTTTTTTTTTTTTTTTTTGCCTAAAGTAGTGATTTTCAACCAGTGTGCTACTGTACCCTGGTATGCACGAGAGGACCTTAGGTGTGCCCCAAATTTTTAAAGATCATTGATCAAATTATTTTCAGAAGAAGTTCCAAGCACAGTAAGTATATTCTTTTTTTACTCTTTTTTTTAGCAAAATAATTTAAGTGTTTATTATGGAAATTTAACTATAGTGTGTCATGAGGTTAAAAAAGAAAAAGAAAAGTTGAAAAACACTGACCTAATATTTAGTAAACAGTCAACACATTTTAATAAAAATGTAATCTTTCAATTATAAGTTGGAATAATTTTGCATAAGGGTGTTAGCAGAATTTGGAATGCTGCATATCTTCTTTTAGTTTGAGACGAGGGAACTAGAAGAGTCTTGGAAATGAAGAGCAGAAATGCCTTAGAGAACATTTATTCCAAGTCCTCATTTTACAAAGACTTTAAAGCCCAAAGAAGGCCATTTGTTTTGTCCAGAGTAATATTACACGTCACGTCAAGAACTCAGATGTCCTCATTTGCAGAGAGTATTCTCTCTTCCACAGTAAAATCTGAGCATGTGACAGTTTTGAGGACAAGCCAAGTGTGACTTTTGGCAGAAAATGCAAATAAAATTAGCTTGGGCAAGGCGGGGGGGGGGGGGGGGGAATGTAAGTTTTTATTTATTGCATTAAAAAGAAAACAGGCCTTTCATTTTTGTTGTTGTTGAACAGATGAACTAATCAGAGCAGGCTCTAGAATGCAGGGTGAAGGGAAAACATCAGAAGTAAACTCTGAAGAAATTGTGCAGTTCTGCTGTACCTGGAAAACTAAGCCAGACTTCATGGCAGACAAACAGGGCCAGAAAGCAGATAGAACTGTGGCTTGGTCGATATTCTCTTAACCACAAGAGTGATAGTAGCCAGAAACCCAGCAGGAATCCAAGAGAGTTTTCAGAACTAACTGCTCTTACCAGCACTGGTAATTTCTTTAGCTAAAGGCTTTTTTTGTGTGTTTGTTTTTTTTTTATTAAATCATAGCTGTGTACATTGGTATGATCATGGGGCATCATACGCTAGTTTCACAGACCGGTTGACACATTTACATCACACTGGTTAACATAGCCTTCCTGGCAATTTCAGTTATTGTGATAAGACATTTACATTCCACATTTACTAAGTTTCATATATACCCTTGTAAGATGCACCACAAGTGTATTCTCACCAATCCCCCTCCTTCTACCCACCGCCCCCCTCCCTCCCCTCCCTTTCCCCCTTCCCCCTATTCCTAGGTTGCAATTGGGGTACAGCATTCATGTGAAAGCCCTAAATTAGTTTCATAGTAGGGCTGAGTACATTGGATACTTTTTCTTCCATTCTTGGGATACTTTACTTTGTGTTTACATGGATGGAGCTGGAATATATTCTTCTTAGTAAAGCTAAAGGCTTTTTTATAGAAAAAAGTTTATAATGAGAATAGTCACATGCAAATGAAGGGAACAGTAATAAGAGATGGGGCTCTTCAAGGTCCAGAGAGCTTCAGGAGGGGTTTGTACCCCAGGCCAGAGAAAACAATGTTATAACTGATAAGAGAAGGAGATTTGTGTATAAAAGGGCTAATTTGTGTCTACACATTTAAAGACATTGTAAGGACTCAGGTCAAAGTCAGTGAAAATAAAAAATTATCTAATTATGCAGCCAATTACCTCACCTGGCCTATTCTCTTAGAAAATAACCCCGGACATCAGGAACCCAGAGCTGGGAAAGGTGAATCCTGCTCTTTGGTCTCCTGTGTAAAGATTCAGAACAGTTTGGCACCTCACTGTTCTCAGTGCTTCAGGCCTTTGCTCTGAAGAGGTGGACCTGTCAGATGAAAAAACAACACATGGAGGTATTCAGACACTTCTGAGCATCTCCTATAAGCCAGGCAACATGCTGGGCATTGAGAATATTAAGATAATCCTTCTGGGTCCTCGAAATGTTCATGGAAGCCATAGACCTTCTGATCCTATAAGCAAGCCTTTTAGCTCCCTGGGCTAGTTTAACTCACCTTTCAAATCACAATAGTAATACCTACCCGGGTATATTTCATAGGATGAAAATGAGGATAAAAAATGTACAAAAATATTCAAACTTCATGGAGAATTGAGTGTGATTATTTTACTTATATATACACAGTATTGCATATATGTGTCAGCTAAGGCTGCTGGGCTTATTTCAAAAGCTACCGTGAGTTACACATTTTTGTTTTGTAGATTTCTCTTTAGAAAAAAATAAAAATTGGGCAGCACCTGTGGCTCAAAGGAGTAGGGCGCCAGCCCCATATGCTGGAGGTGGTGGTTCAAACCCAGCCCTGGCCAAAAACTACAAAAAAAAAAAAAAAGAAAGAAAAAAGAAAGAAAGAAAAGAAAAGAAAAAGAAAGAAAGAAAGAAAAAATAAAAATAAACAAGAGCAAGGGCGTAAAGAGGTAAGAACTTGCCTGGCCCTGGTGGAGTCAGTGGAAAGCAGAAAACAAAGGGAAAAGTGATAAAGAGGGTGACCAGTTACAGGAAAAGTCAGATCTAGGGGTCAGGCTGGTCATGGAGCTTCTGGTTGCTTTGTGATTCTCATTATTTGGTATCTGTACATGTACACCATGGAATACTATGCAGCCTTAAAGAAAGATGGAGACTTTACCTCTTTCATGTTTACATGGATGGAGCTGGAACATATTCTCCTTAGCAAAGTATCTCAGGAATGGAAGAAAAAGTATGCAATGTACTCAGCCCTACTATGAAGCTAAACTATAGCTTTCACATGAAGGCTATAACCCAACTATAGCACAAGACTATGGGGGAAGGGCCAAGGAAGGGGAAGGGAGGGGGGAGGTTAAGGTGGAGGGAGGGTAACGGGTGGGGCCACATCTATGGTGCATCTTGGAATGGGTACAGGCGATTGCACTAATGTACACAGCTATGATTTAACAATAATAAAAAAAAATTGTCTTTAAGAGAATGGTGCGCACTGTGAGGAGTGGATGTGGGCTGTATGCTGACACATGGTTTGTGTCCTGGTGACCCTTCCATGTGCACAGAATTCCCTGGCTATGGGACAATTTGCATTGGTTTTGTCCTGATTCCTGGGGGACTAGGGTTGGGTGTGAGATGTGGGGGAGTGATCTGCTGAGCTGGACCCTCTTTCTGAGCTTGAATCCCTGTGCTCAGCTAACCCTCATGGAGCTGCCAGCCAAGAAGTAGCAAAGCACTTGTTGGGTTCTATGTGGCCCATGGGTTGTGATTCACTGAGGAGGGGTGCTGGGCAGGACCAAGGGGCCATATTGTGGTTTCAATTCTTAGTCTAAGAATCATTTTCATTCTTGGAGGAATGGAGGGGCAGACTCACTTAGAGTGGCTGGGTCATTGACTTACAGTGCCCTGTCCAAGTGAGGACTGTTCAGCTTCAAGAGACACGCTCAGGATAGTTGGTACCAAGCACCATTTCTGAGCTACCGAGCTACCACCATCGTGACCTTGCCAGGCTCCATCCATCGAAATGTCCCTGAATCTTTCCAACATTCTCTCGGGGCAACATTCTCTCAGTCTTATTCTCATTTTACACGAGAGAAAACTGAGCCCTGGGGACATCAAGTAATCTTCTCAAGGTCACAGAGCTGGTTGCAAAGCATGAAGTTGAGCACATATGTGTCATGCTTCAAAGTTAATACTGACAAAAACTACAGAGCAACTAACAACCAGCAACCATTTCTCCCCGCTGCCTCCCCGTCAGGCACCATTACCAGAATCTCACTCTTCAGTAGGTCCTTGGTCTTGGGAATTTAAGGAATGAACCCATGGACCACAGATCAGCCGCAAGACAGGATTTTATTAGAGAGGAATACAGAAGAAGTACAAAGCAGCAGAGCTTCTGTCAGGAGAAAGAACTAACTGGGGAGTCTCTACGCGGGCTCTTTATCTAGGGGTATTAGGTCTTGAGAATCACACTTGGCCAGGACTTGGCAAATAGAAATACGTTTTCATTGTTAATGAGTGTTATCAACAAACAAATGAATGCAGTCCTTCTAGCTCAGGGCAAAAGGGCGGTAGCTCATGAACTTGCTCAAGCCTAGGAAAACTGGGGTCCCCTGTCCAGCCTTGAATGAGGGAACGCTGTATTAGCAGGGCAGGTTTTGGAGGTGGCAAGCTATGCTATGCTGTATAGCCTGGATCCCTGGCATAGAATTAAAAACCACTTTCTCTCCTCTCTCCATGTGCCCAGCTATGCTATGCTATCGGGGCTGGATCCCTGGCATAGAGGTAAAAACCACTTTCGCTCCTTCTTCCCTACCGCTTGGCACCTGTGGGCTAATAGTAGGTGACACTCAACAACCTAATTATGGGGTCTATTTAGAATACTGTCCCATTTTAGAATAATGTTCTACACAAGATAATGAGGGAAACCAGGTCTGTTAAACCCATCAGGGACTCTCTAAGTAGCAAGGGGGGCGGGAAGTACTGTAGCACCTGTTTCCAGAGAACTTGAGAGATGGAGAAAAGGTGAAAACCAACATAAAGCCACCGTTAGCATCTTCCCCCATTATCGTATTTTCCATCATGTTTGCCAGGTAGGCATTTTAGTTTTCCAAAGCCTTCTAATGCTGTGCTATCTGGTAAGATTTCCCCATGGGATACTGAAATCACTTTGTTCTCCGGGGAAAAAATGGTGAAGATGCTTCTGTATGATACCCGCTTCTGAGTTCCTGCTGACGCACCTGCATCTTTCGTGACTGGGAACCATTTCCATGGCTTGGGTTCAAGCCACAGTTAGATTAGACTCAGTTGTGAAGCAGGTGATGTCCATCTTGATCCATTTCCTCCCTGACCCTTACCTTTCCTGCAGGACTGAGTGACCAGCCTGGGCACCCACTCTGACCCAGTGTCCTACTCCATGCTTCAGCCTATTATTCCTCTTCTTTCTGTCAAAACTTACCTATCCTGAGTCCCATCCTCACAATGCCCTGTCCAGCAGCATATTATTGAGAAAAGAATGAGGTTTTCATGTCAGGCATATCTGAGTTTCAACCCTGGCTCTTCCATTTGTTGGCTATGGGGCCCCAGGCAAGCTAGTGTCTCCAGCAGGTTGTTTGAGCTGCAAGATGGAAGCCAGGAGCCCAGCTCAAGGGGGTGGGACGCAGCTGAAGTGAGGGAATGCGTACAAAGTGCCCAACCCACTGCTGGGTGCAGAGCAGCACCTGCAGTTGCCTTCCTGTCCCGTGACGCCCCTCATTCTAGTGCCCCTAGTTCTTCCTTGTTTATCACACAGAGGTTCAGCATAACAGTTCCCACATTGCCTCCTCTCTTCCCAGGGAGATGAAATTGTCACATCAGACTGAATCTGCAAAGATTGTTCTGTAGACATGCGCGCCACAGGTGGTCGCTGGGTACACGCAAGAGTCAACCTGCCCGGATGATTCCCAAAGCAAACAGCGGGGCTCAAAGGTATCCTCCCCCCACTCCGCGGTGTCCCGATGGGATGTGCTGCCCTCTGCCTGGGTGCTTTCTGTGTCAAAGAGGGCACTGTCTCACCAGACAGTTCCAAGGTGTTTCTTGGATAACTCTTGTTGTTAAAATGTTCTTCTTCACCTTGGGCTGGTATCTTCCTTCCTGGTGCTGTCGTCCATCTGTGCATTCCCAGCCTGTGGAATCTATGTGAAGGGCTCTTTCTTTCCCGCATGATAACAATCAATCTATTAGAAAACTCCAGTCACATACTCTAGCTGTGTTCTCTCCCTCCCTCCTCCAGGCTGCAGGCACTCTTACATCCCACCTAAGTTCTATTCCACCATTATGTTCCACGTTGTTGGCTATGGTCCTTTGCCCCATCACAGTGGGCTCTGGTATAAACTGTAGAGCCATATGAACACCTGATTGGAGTCAGACAGATTTGACTCACATCCCTGTATGACCACTTTCTATAAGCCTCAGAGGACCTATCTGAAAAATAGAGGTGGGACTACCAATCTCACGGTACTGTCACACAGGGTGAATGACCAGAGGTATAGAAACACACGGTCTAGTGCCTGGCATTGAGGTGTCTGACGCCCGTTAGCTGAGTAATTATCATTTGTTAATTGCCAGGTAGGTAGTCATCATGTTTAAGGCTATTAGAAAATCTTCCCAGAGACCTTTAAGGTTTTCTTCAGCTTGAATTTGGAAGTCATTTCATCCCTCCTAACAGAACATGACATGGGTTCCACATATGTCATTACATCACAGATTTTTAGGAGGAGAATTGGATAGTCAGCATACTCTTCAATGGTCATTTTAAGTGTATTTGCTCAAGGCACATTATAATTTAAAAACATGATTTGGGTCTTCTGTGGCTAACGTACACATCCTAAGAGGCACTCTGGGAATTCAGTGGAATGTCCGGACAGCCGTGGGCAGAATTCCAAAGCTTCTGACGGATGAGTGTGTCCATGGCTGAGTAACAAGGTATGAAGACACCAAATCCCCTGACGAAGTCCAGCCATGCCGTGCCACTGATCAGCCTTTCTGGAAAGACGGGATGAGCTCACCCAAGAAAGGGGTGGGTGGGAGATTTCAGGAAAGATTCTTGGTTATCAGAAATCGAGCAGTAAAAAGATCTGGGCCTTCCTGTTGATTTCCCCCGTTGTTCTCACAGCCCAAGACACATGGCTTGGCCATGATGTCATCTGACCAGGATAGACACGCCGGGGCCAGAAGCTGTCAAACAGATCTGGATTGTGATGAAGGGTGGGAGGGATGGGCAATCGGAGGGCCACACGAGTGTGGAGTGAGTAAAACTTTGCAGCAGGATATTATCATCCTTCCTATCATTGATGGGGAACAAAAAAAGAACTGAATTCTTAAAGATATAAAAAAATAATTGTTATTTTCTATGCCCCCCAAACCTTACTGTTTCCAAGATAAGATCTAGTGTTTAGCAGTTCTACCTCTTCTCATGCTAGCAAAGTACTTTCATAAAATCCTGTTGAAGGAAGATGACCAATTTCAATCATTTAGTTTGTTCATTCATAGAATCACTCTGTTAGCTATTCTTTCATTTGATCTGTGATTCAATCTGCCATTCCATTTGCCCACTGGTTGTTCAGTCTTTCAGTCAGTCAACAAATAACTATGGCACATCTTTTTCTGTACCAAGAACTCTGCCGAGCGCTGGGAATGCAGCCTCAAAAAAGACATGAGATGCACTGTCCTGCGAAAGACAAATATTAAACAAGCAATTACAATAAAAGGTAATGAATGGGGAGGATTATGATGGGAAAAGCATGGGCCTTGAGGCAACAGAAGTTTGGATGAAGCTTTTAGTTTTCTATCACCAAAAGCATCAGATTCCAGTGGCTTAACTTCCAGGGCATCTAAATAAATAACTAGGAACACTCCACCATTAGAAAGAGTAAGAGCTAACATTTGTGGAGTTCTTGCCATGAGGCCAGGCACTGAGCCAGGCTCTTTGCAAAGATAGTCACACTTAATCCTCCCAATAATCCCATGAGTTAGGGACTCTAGGGAGCCCCCATTTCACAGATGAAGATGCCGAAGCTCAAAGTGGGCAGGCAATGTGTTTGTGGTCTTGTGCAGCCAAGTGGCAGAGCCAGGAGTCAAACCCTGGCCTGTCCAATTCCAGTGCTCATGATAATAACAGTAAATGCGCCGCCCTCCCCCCCACCCCCCCACCCTCCCCCCCCCGATGCCTGAAACCTATGGCAAAAGTCGCCAAGAAATTAGGGCAAGCAGAATCTCTGGACCTTCTTCAATTACTCCCCCCAAAGTCAGGACCCCTGAAGTGAGGCTCACACCCCAGAGGAACAAGAGAGAAAACTTGGGGTGACCAGGTCTGGAAGTATCTTAAGGTGAGCTAATGCTCCTGCATCCAGAAGGCCTGAGAAAGGTTTGTAGGAAGTGACTTTTGAAAGTAGAAAGACTTTAGGCAATGCAACCCAGCAATGAATCAATCTTACACTCACACGAGCGTTTTGAATGTAGCTGGAAATAATATAAACAGAATTAGAAAGCCTAGTGTCCACATGACATCTTTATTTTGTTCTAAAGCAATCCATTATACCCGCTCTCTTTCCTTTTCGAAAAAATTAAGTGAGTCAGTCATTTTTATAAAAATAGATTCCGTATTTCAAAAGAAAATAAATTGTTTTCTCAGAGAACATAGTCTTCTATTTTTTCTCACTCCTGTGTTCCCTCCCTCCAACTCAGTGATATGTGCCTTCTGCCCAGATGTTAGATCATTTTGAACTAATTTGGAAATCTTCATTCTTAATTTAGAAGTGATTCATCTACAAATTGAGAAGTACCTAAGTTGGGCCAGAGATGAGGACTCTTGCTAATGGTGCTGTGGATCTGGGCTCTCCAGTAAGTGACCTGCCTTCTATCTTTTGAGATGTTACTGAGCTGCTGGGATGACTCACATGGAGTCTGTACAACCGTGAATACCACGCCGAGGTTCCTCAGCAGCCTGTCTTGGTGGTGACCTCCCCGTGGTTTGGGAGGGTTCTGGGCTTGTGGTCACTGCTGCCATGGGTCCGTATATCCTAACAGAAGTGTGAATGATGAGTGTTTCCTGTGTCTTGTTGTCAGTTCTCTTTGGTCATTCTGCAATTAACCACAGGCTTGGTAACAGGTCATCTCCTCCCCCAAGGGATTCTTTTACCCTGTACCTCAGCTATCATGAACAATGTCTCCTTGCCTTCCAGATTCAAGATCAGTGAGCTTCAGAGTCTAACCAGTGTGCCTACATCTTATATTACTACACGCCAGTGCCTCTTCTTGACAGCAAATAGTATTAATACTGTCACTTAGATGAATACTAAGCAGTACTTTGGAACACTTACTGTTTTATAGGCACTGGATGTTCTTTCTTTTTTACCTTTTTCTTTTTTAGTCCTCTCTTAAAACAGGACATGCCATGGGTCCAGGTCTTTGTATGCTGTATCTCAGTTAATCTGCATACCAGATATTTGAGATAGGTACTATGTGGATCCCTATTTTGTTCAGGAAGAAACTGAGGCTCAAATAAGCAAAATATTTCACCTAAGGTTTCCTGGGTAGTAAACTGTGGAGGCACTACCTAAACCCAACTGACCTGGCACTGTGACATCATTGCTCTCTACCTTCACATACTTTTTCACCATCTCCTATCACCTATGCCATTGTTTACTTAACACATACCATGCTCATGTGAATGAGGTTGCAAGAGCAGGCAAGTCATTTAGAGTGTGTGGTCCTTTCAACCTATTAGTTTTTCAGCTGCACCCTGGATCATCTATCAAAGTAAATCCCAGGAAAGGAAACAGAAATCCTAGCATTAGCATCACTCAGAATGATGAGTTTTTCAAGCTCCTGATCTTTCCTATGGCCAATGCTTTTCTTATAAATCTTCAGACATGAGAGTCATTCTCTGAATACTTCTTCCCTTTGCTATATTATGGTCTTTTCTCTACATAAAATGGTTTCATTTCTTTTAGTGCAAACCTTTGTCAGTTTTCTAGAACTAGTCCAAGGGCAACTATAAAGCTTTGTGTGAACTCTATTTATTCTAGCTTGAACAACTGTAACCTCTGCCCAGGAAGACATGGTCATGTATTGAAACACTGGAAATTATTTCATGGCTTCTAATATAAGGACCCTCCAGTGAGTGGTGAGTGCTAATACCACTTTAGGGTCAGGTAAGAGTGGCTCCAGTTCTGGGGACCCTACTCTGGCCCTCCTTTGGACAGCTACTCCTCTAGGCTGGGCTGTAAGTACCGTGGACCCCATAATTCCTTGTTTGAAGGGCCTTAATCCCACATTGAGATCAGAGTGGGTCATTTTGGGTCCATCTTACAGGTCCATTCTCCTCCAAGATGGACCTCATAACAGTTTAGCTCTTGGCCCAAGGAATATCCAAGAGATTGTTGTTTACAGGGTGTGAGTGGAACATCTCTGTGTTACATGAAATAGACCCTTCATGGTGCAGGATGGAGCTAGGATTGGGAAAAGGAGATGGAGACAGACCAAGGTCTAGAGAAAAGATCAAGAACTTGAAATTCAAACCTGACCTTCCTAGTTGTTTCAAAAATATTTGTCATGGTAGGAGGATAGAGCATATTTTTATTCAAAAGTGTGTTAGCTTGATTTATGGATGTTCAATATTTAGACATACACTATGTGGGCTTCCACCTATACCCTTTTGCTCTGGGTCCACCGAGTAGTAGGGACATAGGCTGTTAGCTGCCACTAGTGCGACCAGCTGTTCTGGTATCTGGGACTAAGGGTTTCCCTAGGAGGCAGTATTTACAGTGCTAACAGAGAAAGTCCCAGGCAACCCAGAATGAGTTGAGTTGGTCACTCCAAATAACCCACATTTATAATAGGGTGGCTGCTACTGATTTGCATAATTATGCATAACTGAGAATCCTTCTTTCTGGGGAAAGTGAGACTCCTGTTTATGAATTCGCCATAATAGCATGCTAGAAATTCTATTTAATAATAGTTCTGCTTTCAGAGTCAGGAGCTAATTAAATGTCATTTAGCCATGGGCAGGCCGCCTGTCTCCAAGGCAGGATGAAGACTATTAGCAGTGGCCTTTTGCCATCAAAGTCAACTGTGAGCCTCCATCAACCACTAGAAGAAGCAGCCTCTCCAAAAGTCAAAATAAGTTTTCATATCTTGGACTGTCTTATTTCTTAACAACAAAGAGCCTGGGGGTGGTGGTATGTGCCATTATTCCTGTCAGTACACAGTTCAGACTGCTACAGTTGTCTAAAGTGACTCCTTCCTAGAGGGCCTGCAAATGCTCAGAGCTGGGTATAGTCAAGGTATTTGACAACTGAGAAAAGAATGGGTGAAAACATCTTTAACCACCAAATTGAGAAGGCAGTGTAGCTGATTCTATTTTTGCCAACAAAAGTTTCCTGACCTCTTGGGAATAAGATGTTTACTCACTCATTCACTCACTCACTCACTCATTCATTCACTCACTCATTCACTCACTCACTCATTCATTCATTCTTTCCTTCAGCATATAAGATCAAGAATAGTAACATTCCAAGCAAAAAGAACTGCAGGAATAAATGCCCTGGTGGATGACATACTCACTTGAAGGCCTAAAAGCAGATCAGAGGGGTGGGCTTGGGGGCTGGGAGAGCAAGAAAGTGGAAAAAGGTGAGGCCCAAGAGGGGATCAGGGACTAGATTCCTAGGGCTTGATGGGCCACAGCAAGACTTTGGATTTTATTAGGTGTAATAGAAGGCAGCATAGACGGCTGATCAATGGTCTCTGAAAGGGATCCATATTCCAAGAACCTGATGTGACCAAAAAAAAAAAAAAAGAAAGTAAGAAAAGAAAAGGGCTTTGAAGATGTGAATAAGCTGAGCATCTCGAGATGAGGAGATTATCTAGGTGGGCTGCAATGTAATCACATGCGTCTCTGCAAGAGGAAGGTGAGAGAGAGTTGGTGTGGACAGGAGAAGGCAGTCAAGGGGCAAAGATGGCAGTGATGTGGCCACAAGCCAAGAAATGCAGGCAACTTGTGCAGCCTAGAAAAGGCAAGGAGTGGATTCCCTCTCACCCCTCTTAAACGAGCATGTCTGTGCTAATGCTTCAATGTCAGCCCTACATTATGGATTTTGGATTTCTGGCTTCCGGAGCTAGTACACAGTACTTTCCTGCTGTTTTAATTCTGGAATTCTTAGCTTCAGGCTGGGGTATGACATGATCTGACTTATATGTTTCAATAAGCACCTTGAGAACTTTGTGGGGCAGAGACCAGAGAAGCCAGGTGAAGAAGCAGAGAGCCCATCTAGGAGGTTCTTGCAGGCACACAGATAGGATATGATGTGGCCGGGGAGGTGAAGAGAAGTTTAGCATCCAGAGTTTTCTTTGGAGGGAGAACGAATCACAGTACTTGGTGACAGATTGCCGTCAGGAAAAGCAGGCTCTGAGAAGGCACCAGCAACTCAGTCTGAGTGTCAGTGTGCTTTTTGGTCTGGAAAAAAAAAAAGAAAGAAAGAAAGAAAGAAAATGTAATTTTTAAAAAGAAACACAGGGTTAATCCAGTTGTGGGATTTTAGGCTCTGCACTCCTCCCAGTATAAAGAGGGGTGCTCAGTGGGTTGTAAGGCTGTGGGGTTTCCCTAGAACACCTTATTTTGCTCCTTAACTGATCACACACTCGGTTTATGAACTGTCACAAATCCTTTTTTTTTTTTAGTTGAGAGACTGAAAATCTACTGATGATACTCCCCATGTGCTCTTGGAGGGGGTTTCTGTGACTCTCCTGGGGGAGGCAAATGAATGATATACTTTAAATGATGTAATGTCAACATGCTTAGTCTATTTTATTTGTTTCCCGGACTAGTTATCAAACTTCAGTATGTTTCTGATTGTTCTGGTAAGCTTAGAAAGTATGCAGATTCGAGAAAAGGAGCTTTAGAGATTCTGATTCAGCAGGTTGGGACAGCCATTCTCCAATTTTAAAGTAATCATGGGGGGGGGGTGAGGGGCTTTGTTAAAATGCAGGTTCTGATTCAGCAGGGCTGGGTGGAGTCTGAAAATCTGCATTTCTGGTGAGCTTCAGGTGATGCTCATGTTATTGGTTTTTGGACTGTACTTCGAGTAGTAAAATTCAAAGGGATTATTATTTTAGAGCTTTAAGCCCCTGTGCAGCAAGGATGAACCTACCTCCGATTTGGATGTCCTACCTCATGTCCCAGAAAACAAAGGCAGCCCTGACACATGGCCAACCCCTGTCTTCTGTATGGTGGCCCTGCTTCAGCCAATCCTCTCCCTCTCTAAACCAGTGACACTGCATTCCCCACCACTGAGCTCATGCACGTCCCCTTGCCAAACCCCGCAGAGGCCAGCTTCCCAGACTGGGTTATGAGGCTGAACTCTGCCAGGCTCCTTCCGAAAGTGCCAGTCATGGGCCAGACGACTTCCTCAGCCCAGTGGTGCTGTGTTACTCGGGGCCCCAGGAAGGCTGCACACCACAGTCAGCATGCTGCGTCTGACACACAGGCCTGGCCTCGCTCCTCCACCTCCTCCAACGCTGCCCTGGCCCCCACAGTCCTCCAGAGAAGGTCCAAATTTGCTGGGCTGCTCACCAAGCCCCACTTCCACATCCAGTCCTTACCATCTGCAGTTCACCTGCGTGGAAACATGAATGTTGTGGTTTCTTCTCTGGACGTCCAGGGACTCCCATTTAACTCACAGCCACACTCCTACTATCAGGATGGGTACACGAGGTGAGGAGAGAGAGGAACAGGATTTGAGAGGCAGTGCAACCCAGAACTTTTTGGCATTAAGTTCTTAGCTAGGTCACACCTCTACTGTGTGACCTTGAACTGTGCCTGGCCCTCAGTTTTCTAATCTATAAAATGGGGCAATAAAACCTTCTTGTCTGTCCTGTTGAAAGGATTCAATGAGGTGATGTATTTGAAAGGTCTGACTTTGCAGCAGGCGTGTCGTAAGTGTTCAGATCAGCAGTTGCCGTCCACCACTCCCTCCTCCCACCACCAACATCTCTTCTCCAAGTACCTAGTGCAGCAGTGAGGGAAACACACACAGCCTTATCTTCATGCAGCCTCCCTTATAGTTGGGTACATCTTTAAGTCTGTAAACTACCTGTTTCCTTCAGCCTGAATTCAGAGATATAAAATTTTCCAGGTCTTAGGGTTTGCTGGAAGAAAGAGATATAAAGATCATTTCTACTGTTGGTTCATTACCTTTCCCAGGATCATGTATAAAATACTTCTGTGAGAGTTTTATAGAAGCTGTGGCCCCTCGGTTAAACTATGCAAACTTTCACCTTTAGCTTTTAGAGAGTTCATTCTCCCCATCTCCCCACCTCCAAGCCCTGGCTTGAAACTTCTGATTTGGTTCTACCATCTTGAGAATGTTCCTCAGTATCTTTACAAAAAGCAACTTAGCACAAGGCATGGATATATATTTTTTAAAGATGGGGAACTTACTCCCTCTTCAGACAACCCATTTCATCCTAGAGCTGACTACAGACTGTACCAAGTTTCTCTTCCACCCTATCCCGGTCTCTATCCCTTGTGCCTGAGATCTGGTGCACATGCGCCTGGCATCCCTATTCCTGTTCCCATTTTTCCTGAAGGTACAGAGAGAATTGCCTCCTTCTACCACCCTCCCAGGTTTTGAGGCTATTATAGGCTTGGTTACTATTCTTTTCCCTGAAAGGGAAAGATTTTCCGTAACATTTTTTCTCCCTGTCTCTCTATAAAGATCCTGGCCTAAGACGAGCCTCCTCAATCTCCTCCACCCTCTGTTTACCTTCTTATCTGAAAATATTACTGGATTTGCAAATTAGCCAAAGGAAACAGAGACGTGTTTTCAAGGCTGGCGACTTGCTTTTGGAGCCTGCCAGAATTTATAAGGCTTAAATGACTTCTCTGTTCCTTGGGTCACAGGGAAGGATAAAGCGAACTCTTACCTTCAGCAGGGTGGAATAGCTCTGTCAACAAGCCACCCCCATCCTCTGCGGAAAGCCAGGCTTCCTTTTAACCCAAAGTCCAGGCCAGGTGAAATCTTTTAAAAGGATGGGGCCAGAGACCAGATTGTGAGAGCTCTTTATGAAGGAAGGGATGGTGCAGGCACGTCGCAGCCCTTTAAGGAGCTCACTATTAAGACAAGTGTGCTGCAGATTTGGAAAGAACTGTGTCTTATTATCTATCAGACAAAGAGCTGTGTGATGTTTGAAAGCATGGATCCCATGAGATTAAACAGATTGTATTTGTTCGTAAAATTGGTTGGGCCATAAGGTGAATTTTCTTTTCTTTGGCCCACTTTGGGCTGTTTTCAAACACCCCATAACTGGCTGTTATGGGCCTACTGTGTGCTGGGGAGCTGGGTAGGAGGGAGCTACTTATTTTGAATCCTCTCAGCATCTCAGCTGAGAATGAATAGTTTTTGATGCCATGGGTCCACAGCTTCACAGGATTAAAGTAGTGACAGTTCTTAGTTCATACACACACTGAAAATTTCATATTTTAACAATGTAATGAACTCTCATGAATTTCACACAAAATCTGGGACTTTGACAACAACCTACATCTAAGCATAGGGCTCCCTCCCTTGTCTCATCCCTGCCACTCCCATCAGAGGTGACCATTGTCCTGAATCCGATGTCCACCACCCTGTTTACTTCTTAGATAGTTTTATTGCATCTATATTTGTAAATATATGTATATGATTGTTTCAAACTTATATAAAAGGTAATTATGCTTTATATAATTGTAGGGGGTTATCTATTTAATAATTGTTGAGATCCTTCTGTATGTTGTAGCACAGCTTATTCATATAGACTGTCACTATATTCCATATAGATACCATGTGTCCTAGAATATTACACTGTGGTACATCCCATAATGTATCCAATCCTTCTCTCTCTAGGGGGCTTAAGTGTTCTTTTAATGTGGTCTTGATTTGCATTTCCTTGATCAATAATGATATTGAACAACTCTCTCTCTCTCTTTATATATATATAAATATATATATACACACACACATATATGTACTCTGTATACATATATGTGTGTGTGTGTATATGTACTATGCGTGTTTATATATTTACACATACACATACAGTAGAACCTCTGTAAGTTGACCATCCAAGGGACTATAACAAACTGGTCAACATCTGGAAGTGGCCAACATAAAGAACTAAGTCTGCGGAGGAGATCACTATGGAGGGTCTTCTGTAACTGAGCATCTGGATGGAATCCTATCGAGTGGTGATGTGTCCACACACACTATGTTTCCTCTTTTGTTAATTATTTGTTTCTTTTGCCCACTTTTTCCTATTGAATTATTGTACTTTTTATTACTGAGTTTTTTTAAAAAGGGTTCCTTGTTCTTTTTACTAATCCAAAAAGAATTAATATCTATATTTTATCACCAGAGAAACTGAGTGTCCCAGAGGGTAACTCACAGCCATACACAGAGGGCAGCACTGGCCCCAGGCCTGTTTAACTTGGTGTATCCCCCAAATACCTGGTCCATGCTGTCTTCCTACTGAGAGGTCTGTGGACCTACAGTGTGAGGTCTGGTTCTCGTCCCCATTGTACCACCAACGGGTTGGAGAGCAGAGGATCCCACATCTATGGGCTTGCTTTCTCATCTCTGCAATGACATAATATATTTCTGGCAAAGCTCTGAGGACTTGTCTCCAAATTTTCTGATTCTTCTTGTTACTAAGTATCAAAGCACCTGATGTATGGGGGAGGGAATGGCCCCTCCTCGTCCTCCCTCCCTCCTGTCCATGAACAGTGTGGTGTGCCTGCTCTTGGACAATCGGTCTTCATTGCTTTGAAATTTAGGGCATCTGGGGTGAACAAAGATAGTTTTAGATTCTTGTTTACTCTTCCTTGGTTATCATTTGCCATGATACTTGGTTGTTATTTTGTGGATATGGTAGTTTCCAGGGAAACATAGATTAAGTGTAGCAGAAGAGAAAATTAAGGAAAATCATCATGATAGCTTTCATTTATTTTGTCCATTCAACAAATAGTTATTAAGGACCTACCTACCACACACTGGGCACACTGAGAACATAGTACACTTAGGTGTTGGACAGATTTGAGTTGAATGCCTTTCACTAGCTATGGTGACCTTGACCAAGTTTCTTAACCTCTCTGAGCTCCAGTTCTCTCATTATTAACATGGGGGCTAATGTCCAGGTGGTGGTTTTAAAACATATCTGCAAGTCCTTTCCTCCAGTCAAGAAGTGGTATTAATATCTCCTCCCGTTGAAGCAGAGTGGGCCTTTGTGGCTGCTTTAAGAAACAGAATGGGTTGGAAGTGATGCTGCCTGAGTCCCAGGACCCAGTTAGAAGAGGCCATCTAGTTCTTTGGGACATGAACTCTGGGTGGGGCCTTCAGCCAAGATCTAAGAAGCCTGAGGACTCCGAGGCTTCTTAGACATGGAGACTCCATATAGGGGAGAAAACAGACAGCAAAGGATGCCCAGGGAGTCACAGCTCTTCCAGGCCCCCACTGTTGGAGTTGTCCCAGCACAGATTAGACACAAGAGTAAATACACCTTTGAGGTGGTCCTGTCTCAGCCGCCATCTTGCTCCACGCATATGAGAACTTGATGAGATAGATGGCAATTATAAGCCACATTTTACAAATGGGGAAACTAAGGTACAAAGTTTCATTCATTCACCCCAATTCATAAGCTAGTAAGTGTTTGAGCTAACCTTGGAATCAAGGTTGTCTGTCCCCACAGTACCATTGCAAGATGAGTGTAGCCAAATCCTTATCCTTGAACAGTTTGTATGTCCGGGGACAGGCACAGATTCAGTGTAGTCAGATCAAGGAGCATCTGGATGGAATTGTATCAAGTGGTGATGTTTCCCTCCAGATAAAAAGTGATCTCACTTTTTATTTAATTCTTTCACATATCGTTAGGATCTTTTTAATATCATACTGAATATCTCTCTTTGGTAATAAAAACATGACTGTGTAGGCAGATATAAAACAAAAAAGCACAACACAGTTGTAACAGCGCTGTGGCCCAGGTGCTGTGGCCTCTGGAGGCAGGGGCACTTAGCTCTGATAGGAGATGACAAAGGGTATTGCAGAGTGGCTAGGGGTGCCCTGGACGCAGATGAGCAGAGAGATCGTTCCAGGAAGAAGGAGCACTTGGGTAGAAGCAAGTCTTGTTGTTCTCAAAATAAGAACATTGTTGGCCCAGAGTGTGGAGTGGGAGGAACTGAGTTAATATTAGATTCTCAGTTCAGTGCCACAGGGTAGAGGGGGTGTCTGTTTGGGTCTCTTTCCTGGATTCTAACTCATTAGTATTTCAGTTAGGATATTTTGGTGGCCATCGACGGAGGACAGAACTGCATTTCTCACAATACAGCCCTGGCCATGCAAGGGAAGCTGAGGTTACCGCTGGCAGAAGGAGCTCACAGCGGCAGGGCTCAGTGTCTCCGCACTCATCTCTCCACGTCTTCCCTGGTGAAGCACCCGCACTGTGTCCCCATCCTCCACCTGCAGCTCCAGGCACAAGAGGGAGAGGACAGCCACTCTGCCTGGGGGCTGCTCCCCAACTAGCCTCAGACTCCTCTGGACCACACTGAGCTGCCAGCCTGTCCTTGACCAGTGTGGCCAGGCCAGTGACACAAGCTGACTGGAGAGACTGGCTTACCTGGGCTCCCTTGGGACTGGGAGTGGAGCTTCCCACCCCACACTTGTGAGCCCAAATGGGAGAGGGTTGCTCCCCTCTAGGAAAACCAAGGTGATGCTTCTAGAAAAAGAGAGGACAGAGGCTAGGCAGGCTCAGTGAAAATGAGCAAAACTGAAAGAGCAGGTTTTTAGAAATCAAAAGATGGTTTCATTTATTGTGATATGAGCTCAGGTAAGGAGCCCTGAAATGCCCTCATGAAAACCTCATTGTCTCTCTGTCTCTGAGCTACAAAGAATTTGGGTTAACTAGGGCAAAACTATGTTGGAACAGTGCCTTTCCTATTTTTCTCTCTTATCTCCATTTTCAGATATTTTTAAGGTTGGGGAAATGTGACCCTTTGGAATATATTTTTAATATTGTCTCACATCCAAGAAGTGACTTACTTTTATAGATGGTCATTCAAATCCACTGCTGTCGTTGTTTTCATTCTTGGTGTTTCTAAAGGTGAGCTCCGAAGTCTGGGTCAGCATGGCCGTGTGTATGGGTAGGGTTCACTCCCAAAGTGTTTTTAACGCTTCGGAGTTGCTCTGGATGCAGACATTAGCAAGGCTGGGGTGTCTACTGTGGCCCCAAGAAAGCTCTGTTCTTTGGAGTGCTCCCTATTTTGACTCGTAGCCTCTTCTCAACTGGTACGATTGGGCCACAATACACAGGCACCCACAACATAAGGAATGATCAGGAATTCAGGCTCTGGAACCAGACCTGTGTTCAAATTCTGGCTCTATTGTTATCTGTGTATCATAGACAAGTGACTTAAACTCTCTGAGCTTTATTGTTTTTCATCTATAAAAGAGGGCAACGCTAGTATTGAGAAGCCTAGGTGAGACAGAGCATGTAAGCTTGGCCCAGGGAGAGAGCAGACCCACTCCTACCCCCTAGGAGTTGGCAGTGAAGTGACCAGTGATGAAATAAACAAGCTCCTGTAATGTATTACAGCAAAGATGCAAATGTTGGCTTCCAAGTAAGTCTGGGTTCCAACCCTGGCTTTCCACTTAACAACTATGTGAGCTTAGAGTAAGTTGCTTTACCTTCCCGAGTTTCACTATGCTTATTTATAAAGTGGCAGCTTCCCAGAGTCAGGAAGGGGAACTACAGCGATTTATACAAACCCCTTGGCACAATGCCTAGCACATAGCAAAGGTTTAACCAATAGCGCTGTCTTTTTCCTCCCTTTCCTGTTGAGAAGAGAGGCCCAGACACAGCTCCTTGCTGGGGGTAAGGTGGATGATATCGGTATGGCACAGACCAACTGGATTGATTGGGACCTAGAAGAAAAGCTGCATCATCCCAGCATGTCTCAGACACTGTCACTTTGGTCCTGAAAATGACTAAAGCTTGGCCTCTGGGTACCCAGGAAATTATTAAATGATTTCTCCTTTTGATAGGATTTAACTTATAGGGCAAATGCCTCTGCTGTGCCTGGAACAAGCATCATTCAATGCAAAGGGAAGCCAAGGGACCACAGAGTGCCCTCAGCCTCTCTGCGTGGATGGCAGACACAAAACCCACGCTGCTCCTCTCCCGAAGTCCTGGTCGTAGCAAGGGCAGCTGAATCAGGGGCCTCCAAGAGGAAAACGTTCCCTGTGTAGGATGGAGATGGCAGTCCATATAAAGATAATATCTTAAGAAGTGGTCTCGAGGAGGATTAAAGATGGCGGCTGAGTAACAGCTTCCCTGTAACTGGGCTCAGCGAGTCTGGGGAGACAAGACTCCAGGTATCTCTGGATGGTGGGGTCTGCCTATGATCATCCCTTTGAGGATACAGGGAGCCAGCAAGGGACTTCTGGACCCCAGGAGGAAGACAAAAACAGTAGAAAACTGGCAAGTGGCTGCGTGTGTTCGATCAACCTAATCACGCCAGCAACCGTGAGTACAAGCAGCAGTGAGACTGCAAACCGGAAAGGCCTTACCTGTGAACTTTTTTGGTGTTCTTGGACTTGG
>CAUYPK010088793.1:0-29172 GCA_963574355.1 Loris lydekkerianus
TTAAGTGTTCTGATCATGAAGGGATGCTGGATATTATCAAAAGCTTTTTCTGCATCAATTGAGAGAATCATTTGGTTTTTGTTTTTTAATTTGTTTATGTGCTAAATTATATTTATAGATTTACGTATATTGAATCAGCCTTGAGACCCTGGGATAAAACCGACTTGGTCATGATGTTTTTGTATGAGTATGCAGATTCCTGTTGTTACTGAGTTCAACTTTTATTCCATGGTGGTCCAAGAAGATGCAAGGAATAATTTCTATTCCTTTACATTTACTGGGGTTATACTTGTGACCTAAGACGTGATTGATTTTGGAGTATGTTCTATGAGCTGATGAGAAATATGTGTATTCAGTTTTGTTGGGATGAAATGTTCTGTAGATGTCTGCTAAATCCAAATGTTGGATGGTTAGGTTTAAATCTAAAATTTCTTTTCTCAGCTTCTTATTGGAGGATTGATCCAACACTGCCAAAGGAGTGTTGAAATCTTCCAACTACTATGGAGCTGGAGGAAATCAAGTTGCTCATGTCTGTTAGAGTTTATCTTATAAATTGAGGCTCATTCTGATTGGGTGCATAAATATTAATAATTGAAATCTCATCATATTGAATATTACCCTTAACAAATATGAAGTGACCATTTTTATCCTCCGTTACTTTTGTTGGGTTAAGGCCTATTGTATCTGCAAATAGAATTCCAATATCTGCTTTTTTCTTTTTTCCATTTGCCTAAAATATGAACAACCATCCTTTCACCTTTCACTTATAGATAAGTCTATATTTATCTTTTAAAGCAAGATGAGATTCTTGTATACTGCAGATATCTGGCCCGAGTTTTGTATCCAGTCATCCAACACATGCCTCTTTAGAGGACAGTTTAAGCCATTCACATTAATGGAGAATATTGATAAGCCTGGTAAAATTTTGGGTATTGAGTTTTTTGAAAGTCCAGTGGACATTTTTAATCCTTTCGCCACTGTGGAAGTTGGAGTTTGATCAAAAGTTTCTGAGTGAGTTTACTTTTGTGGTAGAGGATTGTGCTCGTCATTATTGAGGATAGGTTCTGAGAATATCCTGAAGAGCTTGTTTCATTAAGGCAAATTTCTTCAACATGTGAATGTCATTAAAGTATTTAATTTCTCCATCATAAATGAAACTCAGTTCAGCTGAATACAGGATCCTGGGTTGAAAGTTATTTTGTTTTAGAAGGTTAAAAGTTGATTACCACCCTCTTCTGGCTTGAAAAGTTTCAGCAGAGATATCTGCAGTCATTCTAATATTCTTCCATTTGCAGGTGATGGTTTTCTTACATCTGGCTGCTTTCAGAATTTTCTCCCTCTTATTAACTTTAGTGAAGTTAATTATGATGTGCCTGGGGGATGTGTTATTCAGGTTGAGTCGTGCTGGCATTCTGAAACTGTCTGCTATCTGAATTTCAGAAACTCTTGGCATGTCTGGAAAATTCTCTTTCATAATTTCATGGAGAAGAGCCTCTTCATCACTTTCAGGGATTCCAATCAAGTGGATATTAGCCTTCTTTGAATTATCACAGAGCTCTCTGCGAGAATGATCCATTTTTGCTCTCAATATTTCTTCCTCTTTGAGTGTTTGGGAGCATTCAAAAGCTTTGTCTTCAATGTCAGAAATTCTTTCTTCTGCTTGCTCCACTCTGTTACTGAGGGATTCTATTGTATTTTTCAGATCTTTGAGAGCTGCAAATTCTTGCTTCAATGTGTCAAAGTCTTTGGTGATCTTGTCTTTAAATTCATTGAATTCTTGAGACAACTTTTGAATTTCTTATTGAGTTTCCAATTCCCACATTTCCTCCATTCTATTAATCTTGTTTGCAATCCAAACTCTGAACTCGATTTCTGACATCTCGCCCATTTGTTTATGAATGGAATCTTCAGGTATGTCTGCCATATCTTTCCTTGGGGGGGTTGATCTACTCTGGTTATTCATGTTACCAGAGTTTTTCCACTGATTTCGTCTCATGATTTACACTGTTTCACTAGATGAGTAGATAAAGAAAAGTTGGGTTCAGGGCCCCAGGAGTAGTGATTAACCAGCCCCTTTGCCCAAAATCTGGGACTGGTTTCTGTACCTTTTCCCCTGGGGCTTTGCTGAGGACCCGTACATTGCTACAGCCTGAGAAACTGGGGACCTGCTTGGTGTGGTGGGGCTAAGTGGCTCTGTCTTGTTTTCAGATGGTCTCTGTCTGAAACTAGTGAATTAGTTACTCTGGGTTGAAGTCTCAGCTGTGGAGAAATACCAGCAATTAAGTCACCCCGCCACCCCCCCCCCCAACAGGCAACAATTGGAAAAGGAAAATCAAACCTTCCTACAACCACACACCCAAGGTATCAATGGGATAGTCCTCGGCGATTGGTCCAGTTCAAGAGGTCCAAATCAATTGTCTCAGTCAGCACCTGTCTCAGGTAGGAGAGTTTAAAAGGTCTCTGGTAACTAGATTGCAGGGGTCTGCTGACAACTCAAATCACATATCACTTGCTCCGATGCTCCATGAGGTCAGCAGGACCCACTCAGCAAATAGATTAGTCTGGGAAGGTTGATGCCTCCTTCCCCACCTTGCACCTCTGTCACACCCAGTCACTGATAACCCCACAGGGCTGTGACCCAGTTGCTCCAATGAGCACATACTCCAGGTGTTTGCACCTGCCTGAATCACAGGGCAATCTATGTCTCCTCAGCCAGGCCGCTGCTCTCTGCCACTATCTGGCAGGGGGAGGTGAGGCCTGACAACCTCGGGTGCTTGATGGAGTTCTGGGGCTGTTCACTCAGTTCCAGCCCCACCCCTGACTGATGTTACTGACAGAACAGAACAACTTTGTGGAATTTGTTTCTGTCCCGGCTAAATTCCCCTGCAGAAGAGAAGCTGTTTTGAGTTCACAGAACCTGTGCCTCAGGCCCTGTCTTTGCTCCTGCAGGTTTGTATTCGTGGCACAGTTAGCTATCAGTTCTAGCCTCTTGCCCTCCTTTGTCTAGGCTGATGATCCCCTGAGGGCTGGGTACATCTTAGGCTCAGTAAATGGTCCTTTGGGTCAGCCCTGCCCTGAGAATCTGCTGGCTATGTGCATGTGTTTTCTAGTCCCCGTGGTCCACCCAGGCCGGTGCCACCTCAGGCAAACCCTTTACTCATGGGGCCTGTGTTTTCGTCCCAGATCATTTATGCCAGTGGCTGCCACCAGAGAAGATGCCCGGCCTCCTCTGGTTATCCAGAGAGACAGGGGGTGTGACTCCGGAAAGTGGCTGCTGCTCTGCACCAGTATGGTTCCCTCTCAGCCAACCGTCCTCTCCTCGCTCCCATGCCACAGAATCAGCACTGACCAGCAGCAATCCATGCTCTGTTCACACCTCTTGAAATAATACCCAAGAATCTGAACTACTGGGGGATAGGCTTCCAGACCTCAGAGTGAGAGTGGAGGGGAGTGCTGGGAGCTCAGAATTGCAGGTAGAGTATACATACAGTTTTATACAGTTTTATGCCTGGCAGGAGAGTGCCATGGCACCCTAGTAGGGGAAGTAGGTCCAGTTTTTAGAGTGTCTCTCCCATGGGATATAATGGGAGGACTTTTGAACTCTGCTCGTTAGTTTATGGAGTACTCTGAGCCATTCTCATGGGGGAGGAGACTCCCGTCCACTAGGTGATTGATTTTGTACCTTTTGTTTGTCCCAGCTTGGGGTCACAGCTCACCTCAGCAGGGTTGATGTGCATTCTTCAACCTTCTCTCTTGGTGCAGCTCTAATCCGCCAGGTTACTTGCTAATTTTCTGTCCTTTAACTCTCCTTTTGGATGGGAGCCCCTGTGGAAAGCTGGCTTCAGTCAGTCATCTTGTCTCTGCTCCCAGAATAGTGTTTTCATTTTCATTCTTAACTATGGGAACCAGAGGCTCTTACCAAGATTTCAATAAAAAGAAAAGACACTAGTCTTTTTAATATCTGGTCATTCATTCTCAGTCATACACCATAATACTGCATCAATAATGCAGTGCCTTCATCGATTTGATTATACCTGTTTCTTTACTCTGAGAGGAAGGTGGGAAACAGAGAAAGGGCTGCCTTGTCCTTGGCTACAAATTTGCTAGCCAACACTGTGGACTATCTGCCCTCTATTGTTGGTACAGAGCAGTCTTCTTAAAATCCCTTCGCATTGTCATCCTAGGGATATTATGGGGTTTTTCCTCTCTTCCGTGTTTGACTTCCTGTCTCCTGTGCTCCATGCTTTTCTCCCTCTTCATTTGTTCCCTCCATGCAGTATATCACATCTTCTGTAGTGCTTAGAAAAGAACGTCTTGCATTTCTGATAGCAGTATCTGTATTATATCCTCTCATTTGACTGGAGTTTGCCCCTGCATTCAATTCTACATAGGAAATAATTTTCTTCTGAACTTAAAGTTACATTCTCAATTCCACTAGCTTACAGAGTTCATTTGAGTTTTTAATGCTTTGTATGTGACTTGATTTTCTATCCGGGAGCTTTGAGAATCTTACATCTGTGCCCAATTCTGAAATTTTACAACAATGTGCCATCCATAGACCTATTTTAGTCCCTGTTTAGTCCCTTGTGGGCCTTTTCAATCTGGAATTCATGACCTTCAGTCTTGGGAAAATGTCTTTTCTCAATGATTTCCTAGCTTCCATTTTCTCCATTCTTGCTCTTTTTGAACTCCTGATTTTCTAGACTGTTTTCTAAATTTCTTAATTTCTTTGCTCTTTTTACTTAATTTTCTTCATTTTTGTTTTCTGGGTTCCTTTATTCTAGCATCTTATTCTCAGCTCACAAATATAGTAGGTATCTAAATTCTCTTGTATAGTGATGATAGGCTTTGGAAGATTTCTTCTCCCTTGGTGTTCTTTGGTTTTGTTTCCTGTAAAGTTTTTTGTTGTTGTTGTTTTGATTTTATGTTTTTCCCCTGTTTGTTCTGGTTTTATCTTCTCTGGTTAGAAATTCTAAACACATGCATCAGGCTGCTCAAGTGACCTAGAGTTCACTATACACTTTAGTATCATATGGATAGGCCATTTATGGGAAAACTATGATGTCCCTGAATTTGTTTCTTTTCTCTGAGGCTATTCAGACTCCTCTGTGGAGAATTTTCCTGTCTTCAACATGAGTAATAGAAGCCTATAGGAGTTTTAAGGAACCCAGTATCCGATATGCATAAATTCACCTAATCCTTTTATCTGTATGTTAAAATATCTTCCATTTGGAGGCTGCTGGTCTGAACTCTTGTCACTGCTCCTTCCCTGGCCTCCACATTGTATTATAGAATCCATTTGAAATTTTCTGCCTTAAAGTACTGAGTATGAGGGGTTTATTTCCATCCCCTTGTCCAGAAAACAGTCATTGACCTATTAATTGCTCAGATATTATGAAAGATACATAATATTATTTCTTTATACAGACAGAAAGTGTGGGTCTTGATGGCAAAAACTCTTCCAAACAGTGAACTGCCTTATTTACCTGATAATTGATTTATTGGCCAATGTGTGTTGACCTTTTTTGGGTTTCAATGTCCAATAAGAAGAGTCAATTAGTTGATATTAAGTCAGTGAACATAAACAGTGAGCACCTAAGGCTCGTGGCAAGTATTCAAGGTACCTGCAAGTTAAACTTTCACTTTCATTTAGTGCTGATAACTAATAGTAGCCTACTTTATCTTAAAGAAATTTGCTGAGGGAAACAGGATGAAATATAAGTGACAAGAATTAGAAATTCTCACAAGCCCTTGTCCTTGATTTATTTATGCACTAATTTTTCACACCAAACAAATGCCCATTTTCCTATGGCTTGTCCTGCCCTCCATATTTTCATTTACTCTTATCTTCTATTTGGAATTTTCTATAAGTGTTTTGTATTTTCTTTTTTCTGCTCCTTTTCCAACTCATTTTTTGCAAATTTCTTTCTCCCATTTCCCAACAAACTTCAGTAACTTCTAGCCAACTGAGTTTCAAAATTACCAATAAGTCAACCAATAAACGATTTTTTCAGAAGACCATGTATATATGTATGTGTGTATATGTATGTGTGTGTGTGAGACGGAAGAATGAGGAAGCTCTGTAAATAAGACATTAGAAATATGAAATGTCACCTTCGTGAATATGCTATGGTTGTAAGCTTTTCCCATGCAAAACAGTTATGCTAAATGTACATAAAATGTAACATAAAACCGTGGAATGTGTGTCCTTGATGATGCTTTTCCCCAACACTGACATTGTTAGGGATGATTGGCATTCCACAAAATCCAAGTTCACAGTGTCAGGGGGTTGTCTGTGCACTTGTCTGGATGAATAGAAAGTCATTCTAATCCTGCTAATATCATTAACAAAAAATAGCATGCTGGCAAGATTTGGGTTTGAACTTCTGTCTTTTATCTGCCAAATTTCCATTTTAAATGTACTCAGAACAGACATACTTTTAATACTGAAAGCAGTTCAGGGATAGCTGACATTTATTGCACATTTACTACAAGCCATGCAATGTACAAAACCCATGTATTATCATATCTCACCCCTTCAGATGTCTTTGAAGTACTGGTAATTACTCTATATATTTTACATGTGGGAAAATGGAGTCTCAGGTTGATAATGTGCCCAAGATCACACAGAAATTTCAGAATCTAGATGTTAAGGCTCCCGTCCATGCTTTCCATGTGATGCTTTACTGACCCTGGTATTAGATAGAATGCATTTTTAAAAATGAATTTGTTAGAAATTCAAGGAGGTAGCTATGTGAGTGTCTTGATATTGTCTTATTAAGAAAAGAAGGTAGAAAATAAGTTGTTCGACCCTACAGATCCCAAATCCCAAAGCATGATTCATATCACACAAGTGAGTTTGGATTAAATTCATTGTCTCAATTAAGAATATCATTAGTTATGTATTGTTGCCTAACAAATTACCCCAAAGCTCAGGGGATCAAAACAGTAACAATCATGTTTTGTCACACTTTCTGTGAATCAGGAATTCAGGAATGGGTTTTCTGGTAGGTATGGCTCTGAGTCCCTGAGGAGTTGCAGACCAATGTCAGTCAAGGATCAGTCTTCTGAAGCAGCTCAGTAATAGTGGATATTTATTGTCCGTTCACTATAAGCCATGCAATGTACAAAGAACATACATTATCACATCTCATCCCTTTAAATAAAAATCCCTTAAAATAAAAATTCATCCCTTAAAATAAAAATCTTAGGACCACCCCCAACTCTTTCTGCAAAAGAGAAGACAAAGGCCTCAGGCACCTGTGATGAACTTGCCCCACAGATAACTCATTAGAAATTCCCTACTAGTCCCCCACAAAAAAGGACATGCAAATTGTAGTTTTAGGTTTACAGGACACATCTGCCTCCTAAAACTAGAATCTGTTCAGTTTTACACTAGTAATGAATTACAAGTTTATCTTCACAGGTACAGAACAGAGGCAACATAGGATCAGACTTTCTTTCACCTACCCAGGGATATCTACACTGTTGATGTTTCCTTCAGTCCCTTTTTCTCTTCTAACATTCACCTCATCTTATGTAAAAGGTAGATTTTCCTGGGACTCAGAAGGATGCAACCATTCATTCTCATTATGACCAATGTGCCTTTTCTTTCTATATGCCTTTAAATGTTTGGTTTGGTTTTGTTCTTTTGAAACAGAGAACAAAATCTGTCACCCTTGGTAGAGTGCCATAGCATACAGCTCACAGCACCTTCAAACGCTTGGGCTCAAGCAATTTCTTTCTTGTCTCAGTTTCCCAAGTAGCTGGGACTACAGGTGCCCACCACAACGCCCAGCTATTTTTAGAGATGGGAGTCTTGCTCTTGCTCAGGCTGGTCTCGAACCTATAAGCTCAGGCAATTCACCCACCTCAGCCTCTCAGAGTACTAGGATTACAGGCGTGAGCCACTGCTCCTGGGGTTATATTGAGTTCGACACCTTTAACACCTTTGGGAGTCTGGCGGCAATTTGTTCTTTCTGAGCACCGCTGCCGGTGCGGTTTCATTGGCATAACAAGACGACCTTTGCTATCTGGGCCCTGCTTTTCTTGTCTTATCTTTTCTCTTCCTATATTAATCTGCTCTTTGCCAGTTGATTTTCAGCAAATGTTCAGATGGCGAAGGAGAAGTTCTCCCTCCACCCTAACAAGAGGGAGGGGGAAAGAAAAATAGATGAAGCAATCAGGGAAAAACTAACACCACATTTGGAAACATTTAATGAGGAATTTCATTTCCTTAATGGACAATGTCAATTCATTTCCCCATGTCCCCACTAAGTCCTTTTTAACAATTAATGACAATCATAAAGTACTGTGGATTTTGACTTATTCTTTAAAATATGCAAAAAATGCTAGATTATGTTTCTAAGTGAGCATAGACTGTGAAGAGTCCACCAAGATCCCAGCACGACTGGGGAATATAGCTTCATCATCTTCCCTCTAAAAGTGGAGAGAGTGCTTCTCTTTGTAGAAACTATCTTACAATTCATTTTGTTTTATTTTTAAAATGACACGTTTATTCAGCATCATGATCAGACTATTATATTTAACAATCAACAACATGGGTACAAAAAAAAGTATATGTTAAGACTCTTTGTTGGAATGCTTTATAGAACAGAAACTAAAGTAACCCATTATACAATTAGTCACAAATACTGTCCTTGAATTTTTTGCCTGTACACAATGAATATTGTCTAAAACATGTCTTCTTTGTAGCAGTTTGGCCCTGCTGCCACTGTGCTTGGCTGAGTTCACAAATTTGTCATGACCTGTAGCCTCCCTGTCACTTCTCTACCTCTCTTCTCCTGCTAAGTTTTGTTTCCCAGGAGTAATTGAAACCTTCTGCCACTATTGCCACTACCTCCTAGAATCACCGTAGCCACCCCAGTTTTGTAATTTGGCAAAGTATTGGCTTCCACCACCACAGGAGACAGAGTTTCTCCCTCCAAAGTTTCTTCTTGTCATGGGTCCAAAAGTTGAAATTGATATTGGTAATTGCCGAAATCATTGTAGCTTTCACTACTTCTAAAATTGTTTGTATCATTACCAAATCCATCGTAGTTATCCCCATTGCCACCATATTCACCATCACCATGGCTGCCACCAAAGGCACCCTGAGGTTTCCTCCATGATCAAAGTTGTCATTCCCACCACAACCACCTCCACAACTACCACCCAAATCTGCAGAACCACTTTGACCTCTTTGACTGGATAAAGCACTGGCCATCTCTTGTTTTGATGTGGCTGTCTTTACTTCACAGTGGTGGCCTTTGGCTGTGTGGTATTTCTGAATGACAATCTTATCCACAGAATCATGGTCATCAAAGGTTACAAAAGCAAAGGCCCTCTTTTTTTGCCACTGCCTTGGTCAGTCATTATTTCAATCACTAATTTTCTCACATTGTTCAAAGCAGTCTCTCAGGTAATGTCTTCAGTATCTTTGTTACCAGTATTTCCTGCAATGGGCTCTTTGGTCTTGGAGATTTCAAGAATGAAATCCCCAGACCATGCAAATAAGCAACAAAACCAAGTTTGTTTTACAGAGAAGTACATAGAGAGAAGGACAACAAAGCCTCTGGCAGCAGAGGGAAGAAATTCCTGAATGGGAATGGGTGGGTCTTTGGTCTGGGAGTTTTATACACTGCATACAAGCAGGAGATTTAGAGTATGAATTATACTTTATGAGGGATTGACAAAAACATTCTTGTTAGTTTTGGTTAAAGAATGAATGTATTAGCAATTAAATTAAGGTATTAACAAATGAATGTAGGCTGGAAAAACTGCTTTTCTCCTGGTAGAGTGCAGTTTGAAGAGAAAAGTCTGTTTGCTAAGGCCTAGAAAATGGGGGCCCTTGTCCATCCCTGAATGGGAAAACACTGTATCATCTTATTTAACACCACCAACAAAGATCTTTTTCACAGTTAAATGGACACCTGGTCTTTGAGAATCTTCTCTAGAGACGACTCACTTAGGTTCCACAACTCTTCCATCCACCTTGTGTGGCCTTGTCTTCATTGTGGTATCTACTTCCTCCCCAGTGACATATGTGACAAGCCCAAATCCCTCAGAGTACTTCGTGTTTGAGTCTTTCCCTGTCACACAGAGTGTGAGCATTCCCCACTGCTCAGAATAGCTCTGCAGTCTCCCTTCAGCCTCTGACAGAGCTTCTGCAGCTGTTCAGGCTCTTTAGGGGACTCTGACTTAGACTTGACCGCAGTGGAAAGAGATACTTTAAGGATGCTTCCTGAGCAGCATCCACAGACAGAAGGCAGGATTTATTTTAAAAGAATGATGTATTCATTGTTTTCACAATGCAATCAAAAACCCTTTAGCACAGCATTGGGGGGGGGGGGCAGGTAAGGTCAATGGGACACCTGGATGTTTGATTTTGAAGGTCATAGAATCTCTCCTATTGAAACTTTTTTGCAATTAGCTAAAAAATGATATAAATAGGTGTTTATTCCTCCACCCTCCACCCTTATTATGACCTCTCTTCATTAAACTATAATTTGAATTTCTTTTAGTCGGTACTCTGAGAGGAGTGAGTTAGATCTGGCTGGTCACCTTGAAGTCTCTGTCAGCTTTGTAGTCCAACACTTTTCTAGGTAATAACTGACAGATGGCTAAAATGGTGTGCAGAAACATATCATAAATATAATAAAAAATTGTCTTCCCAAGGGTGGCATGCATTCAAAAACATTTCATATGTAGATGTGAACAATCACCGAAGGCTTTTCTTCTGCAACCCATCCTGTTACATGTTTCTCCATGGTTTGTTTTCCAGGCCATTCGGAAACTATTTTAAAGTTTTTATTCTTTAAAACTAAGAATGTTATTTTTCTGAGATTGTACATTCATTATGCTCAATTGTTTTCCTCATGTTTAAAAACCTCAGGTAAAGTCTGATACTACATCACAGAAGTCTCCACAATGGATTTGTCTGAGATCCCCAGGTGCATATACCTCCAAATGGTTATAGATTCTTGGCAGGTTTTTCAGCCTGATTTTGCATCTTTTAATTGCCCAATTACCCATTACAACTTGAGGTTACCGCCATGACTCTGTGGCATAATATATTGGGGTGGAAATTACAAAAATTGTCTCTGCTTTAGGGGAACAAAAGCTTTAAGTTTAAGACACGGTACAACTTCAAGTTAAACATGTGACATAGGTCCTCCATTCTCATTTAAGACCCTTTCCCATGGAAATAGAGCAAGCTTTGTAGGATAAAGTCACTTAAAAGTTTCTGCCACTAGTGGTTTTCAGACTTAGGATGAAATTTACAGTGAATCCTCCTTGTGCAAAGAACTGATGGCTCAGTAACCAGTTCTGACCAAACAAAATTCTCCTTCTTGATAAGCATTTATTGGCTAATTCTACCACCCATTTTTCTCTTATCCAGGGTGTAGAAGAAAGAAAGTGAAACTAAATATCTAAACAAAGAAAAATCCACCACTTAAAGAAGAAGAATGGAATTTTACATTAGCAAAATTTGAGCTAAAGGATAAGGTTGAAAGCAGGTTATTCTTAAACTGGAATTCCAGATGCATAATAAATATTCTTTTTAGCATACGTATGTCCTAAATATTTTTCTGAGTGTCTTGTGTTTTTCCATTGCTAAATTTGGTAACCCTGCTAAGGAATTTTGAGTATCCTTTATTTCCTCTCCTGGTTCTAGTGATCACAGAGTGATCTAAAGAAAGTTTACAAAAGCATACTACTCTGGAGGGTGAGAGGCAAATGGTGCTCACCCAATAAATATAGACTGGCTTTTCTCTTACGCATAGATGGAAGAGGCCAAGACTCTAAGACTCTGGAATCCCAAAGTTCTTGCTCCCAGAGTCCTTTGGTTACCTGGCTCCAGGTCTTTCTGATGTGCTCTACTCTTCCTACTTCCCCCACTGATACCAAGGTTATAGTTCTAGTGACACTCCAGTGGATCCTATTAGGACTGTAATAAATGCAAAGAGAACCCAAAATTATGGATTAGGTCATGTGGCAAAATCTTAGCGTTTCCCTCTCTGTGATTCAGTGATACAAAAAGCCCACAAGACAGCATTTAAATGTCAGTGAACTCACTCCTTGGTCATTTCCCAATGAGCTGAGATAGTCAGTGCCTGTTTTAAAAACAAGGTAATGGAGGAAGGGCTGCCACAATAGAGCTGCTGTGAGTTGTAGTTAACCTGTGGTTTGTTTTTGGCTTGTGTGTTTTCGGAATGTACCAGATTGCAATCTTCCCTGACTAGGTGATGCCATGATCAGCTAAACCCAAAACATCTGGAGACAGAAGTCCCAAGTGCCTCATCCTCAAAGTACAGCGGAGGCAACCAAGAAGCAGAGTCAGGGCCACTGGAGGGAGAGGCTCAGCGAGGGGAAGCCAGACGCCTCCCAGGACCATCGTGCGTGGGGAAGGCAGTGCACAGACTGGACAATGGGAACACAACCCAGATGTTTCATTGGTGGCATTTTAAAGGAGTCAGTCTCTGCAAAGATTCTCAGAAGTCTAAAGAGGCAGTATCAGTCAACATTTCAAATGTTCAGTCTGGACTACATACCAGTCTGGATGAATAAATGTGGAGGGAATGTTTGTGAAACAAAGCCTCAGGCAAGGTAGAAAGAGTGTGGCAGAGCACGTGAGTGTATAGAGGAATTATTTCTTTTCAACGTGTTGATCTAATTAGGGTAGATGTTTCTTACTTTTAAGGTTGAAATCATCTTATTTTAACTGCTCAAGTACTGCCAAAATCCACATTGACATTTTGTACGATTTTGAATTTTTTTCATTTTGCCGTATTTATGCTTTTATTAGTTCTTTATCCACAACTGACGTCAGCTTCTAGGCTGCCTGTATCCAAACACCCTGGTGTTCACCTTGCTAAGGAAACTACATTTTTCCTGACTCCCCGTTTAATTGTAATGCTTTTAAAAATTCTGTTAAAACATCATAGTGAAAATCCAAGTGCTTCAACGTCTATTCCAGCTTAATACCTTCAAGCAAATTTTACTTAGTTGAGATAATTTATTCTGAGAAGTAGAAATGTTAGATAACACATTCTAATTCCAAAAACTTATCAGACATCAGTGGCAAAAGTTACTAGGAAAATGACCATAAATTCTTAGAAGCAAAACTCAAAGTAATTTGTGTCCCATAGAATTTCAATGAGTTTCACTTGGTAATTTATAAAGATAATGTCCTGCACCAGAGCGCTGTAGTTTAGTGAATAACAACCAAGTAGCAAAACTACTGAAAAACTGATAACAAAATAGTGGGGTAGAACTTTCAGGATCTTTCCAAGTAAAGGCGACTTTGAGAAGCTGGGACATCATTTTATGATGCCCAGAGAATTTAATTCATCTTTTTAAAATGTGTTTATAAATATACAAATATCTAATGAATTAATTATAATAATTTATAAGTTGCCCATATTTAACTAAAGACCATATGTAAAAGGAGAGATTTCCTTGGGGGTGCTTATATAAAAGTATACTAATGAAGTTTGAGATTTTTTTTTTTCTTTTTTTTAACTTGACAGATATTTCTGGTTGACTTTAGCCCACACTTGTTAGTGGTATAAGAATGACTTCTCTAGTCATTCAGAGACACATAGCAAGCTGGCATCAGGAAAAGAAGATGTTATGGGCTGAATTATGTCCCTCCAAAATTCATATATGGAAGGTGTAACACCTAGTACTTTAGAATGGGACTATATTTAGAAATAAGGTCTTTAGGAATTCATTAAGATTAGAGGAAATCATTAGGGTGGCCACTACTCTAATAGGACAGGTATATTTTAAGAAGAAGTGATTAGGACACAGGCAGGTTATAGACAGAAGACTATATGAAGACACAGGAGGAGAGGATAGCTGTCTATAAGGAGAGGCCTCAGAAGAAATCAAGCACACTAATATCTTGATCTCAAACTCTTAGTTTTCAGAACTGTGAAAAAATTAATTTCATCTTTTAAGCCCCCCGCTCCCAGTGTGTGGTACTTTGTTATGGCAGCCATAGAAAACTTGTACAGAGAATAACTCATGGCCCACCTTTGTAATTTACTTGGACAGGTGATAAGAAACCCTCAAAGTTTCAGGATGTATATCTCCAAAGTGGAACTAAGGCTTTTATTAAAAATTCTGTGGAGTTGCATGGTCTTAAGTTCTGTCTCTGCCTAGGTGACTCTAAATGTCTCTCTCCTGCCTTTTCCTGAGGTCTATGCTCATGGCCGTCTACTCAGAATGGATGTGGCCAAACCAGGACTCCTGGTATTGTTCTACAAAAACTCAATTCTCCTCAGTAAATGGCAACTCTAACTTTCTAGTTACTTAGGTCAAAAATCTCTGTCATGCCTAACTCCTCTTCTTTTTCTCATGCCTCACATCAGATCCATTTCCAACATCTGTCAAATCTACCTTCAAAATATATCCAAGTTCATGAATTAGATCAATAGAATGAAAAAGAAACCACAGAAATTGACCTACTTTATTTTTTAAAATATAATATTTGACACAGGTATTATCTCAAATTGCTGAGGCAAAGAGAGTCTTTTTTTTTTTTTTAATGGTATTGGAACATTTGAATAGTAATATGGCAAAATTAAAATTAAATCCATTACTCACACTATATATAAGCATAAACTCCAAATGGACTCAAGTTTAATGTAAAAAATAAAGCAATAAAGTACTAGAAGAAAACATGGGTGACTTCTTTAACCTCAAAATGGTGAAAGGCTATGTAACTGTAAAATCCAGAGTAGTAAAAGAAATGATAAATACATATGAATGCATGAAAATAAATCTTTTGTGTGACAAAAAATACTATAAATGACATCAAAAGACACACGATGAACTGAGACAATACTTGCAACATATATCTCAGAAAAAGGGCTAATATCCCTAATATACAATGAAATTTTTCTAAATAAGAAAAAAAACCTCCTATAGAAAAACAGGTAAAAGATATGAACAGATGATTTACAATAAAAAATCTAAAAAATGTCTTTTAAATATATGCAAAGATGTTTCATCTCACAATAAGTGGCATACAAATCAAAACTACAGGGTAATACCATTTTTTACTCCTCAGATTGGCAAGAATTGTAAACCTGATAATACAATCTCTTTGTGAGGCTACCAGGAAACAGGCAGTCTCCTATATTTCTGCTGGGAATATTAAGTGATCTAAGTCCTTCGGGGGTAATTTGGTAACAACTAAGAAAATTACATATAGATTTAACTATCAACCCAGCAGTCCCTCTTCTAGAAATTTATTCTGAAGACACCATCCATCAGTCCAAAAAAAAGCAAATGTATACAAAGTTAGTAATTTGCAGCATTACTTCTTAACTTAAAACATTGGAAATTTCCTAAATGTTTATGATAGATTAGTTGAAAATCATTGTACTACACATAATGGAGTACTATATAGCCATAAAAAAGAATGAGAAAGGTCTCTATGAACTGGATTTCCAGGAGACATTATTAAATGGAGGAAGCAAAATACAAAATAGCATATTAAGAATGCAAACATTTATGCGGTGAAGGCTATGTTAACCAGTTTGATGAAAATATTCCAAATGGTATATAAAACCAGTCCATTGTACCCCATAATTGCATTAATGTACACAGCTATGATTTAACAAAAAAATGAAAAAGGAAAAAAGGATGCGAACATTTGCATAATGTAAATAAGAAAATATGCATCTGCTTATCATTACAAAAAAAAAAAAAAAAATCAAACAAAACAAAACACACAAGAACAATAAAGCCCCAAAGTGATGCTGGCTAACAAGGGCAGTGGTATCATGTTGGGGGTGGGGGGAACAAGGAAGGGATGGGCACACGTCTCATTTTGTAAATGATATACTCAAACCATTTTGACTTTAAACAGCATGATAATATGCTACCTATTCAAAAATAAAATTAAATCCATAAAGGCAAGAAAGAGAAAAAAGATAGAAATAAAATAAAGCAAACCCAAACAAATGAACCTAACTACAGCAGATGAATGGCCTCGGAGAAGGAAAGGAAGGGGGGAAGGGAGACACAGCAACAAAGATAAAACACAGGGCACTCATTTAAATTTTAATTTTAAATAAATAATTTTTTAAAGTACAAGTATCCTTCATGTAGTATGGTCCCCTACCACTCACCCCATCTCCTCCTGATTTCCTTAGCCTCATCTCCTGGTCTCCTGCTACTTTCTCACTCACTCAGCTCCCTCTGCATGAACCTTCCTGGTATTTCTCACAGGTGCCAAGTGGCACCTGCTTCAGGGTTTTGCACATGTGTAGAGGTATCTTACTTCTTTAGCATTCCAGTCAGAGGTCACCATAATTGAGAGGTCTTGCCTACCACATTCTTTTTTCTCTTACTCTGATATATTGTTGTTTTCCCCAGAACTTACTGAAAGTTGTGTGTGTGTGTGTGTGTGTGTGTGTGTGTGTGTGTGTGTGTGTGTGGAGCCCTTGCCAGTTGATTGAGTACTGGAAGAGGCAAAGCCCCCGACACTCAGCAAATGTTACCTCCCGTTCCTCACTCACCCTTCTTTGCATAAAGAGACTTCCTTCTAAAAGCCTAGAACTTAAAAACCAGTCAAGAAGTTCAGCAGAATAGTGCAAAGAGAGGTACTTTGCCTCTAGCTTTTTATGACTAATCAACTCTGTTTCAAGGGCCTGGAGGAGCTATTTTTCTTCCAGCTACAGCTCTTCCATTTAAAATGGTAATCCCAGGTCTCATTTCGTATTTTCTCCTATACAAGGATGTGAAGGTCACCCACTTAGCAAACTCTTCAGTTCATGTGAAATGCATTTAGAAGCAGCAACTAAGGCAATAAAAAAGAGAAGATGAATTGAAGTTATTTATATTCAGTAAAAATGTATTGGAGGATTAAGGTAAGAAAAATGTATCTCCACTGCCGGAATGCTTTATACATGGTTAAGCAATACCCCTGGGCCACAAACCACCCACCAAGATTACAGCCTCACTTCTTCCCAGAAGCAGCCAGGCCGCACAACTTGCAAATGAAAGATAATAAGGATGTGCCTAGGACACTTCCAACACAGAAGCACCAGAAGTGGATGAGGAAAGACTTGAAACAATTACATATGTGCATGAAATAATTATACATGTCCTTAAAGTGGTAACCAATGGAAAAATATAAATTTGATTCATACATTGTTATGTTTATTTTACACTTTAGTTTTAAAAGTTTGAATTATGGCTCATGCCTGTAATCCTGGCATTTTGGGAGGCCAAATGAGAGAATGCCTTGAGGTCAGGAGTTCAAGGCCAGCCTGAGCAAAATAGAGACCCCATCTCTACAAAAAATAGAAAAATTAGCCAGGTGTCATGGTGCAAGTCTGTAGTCCCAGCTACTAGGGAGGCTGACGGAGGAGGATCGATCTTTCAGGCCCAGGAGTTTGAGGTTGCTGTGAGTTAGTCTGACATCACTACACTCTATCCTGGGCCATAGAGCAAGACCCTATATCAAAAACAATAAACAAACAAAAAAAATAGTTGAATTATGGGAAAAAGAAGCCTATTGATTTTTCTGGGATTAAACTTCAAATAAAGGTAGTCATTTCACCTTGTTTTAGTGAACATTCAGCCAATCTGAAAATCTTCATCTTTTATTGATCTAAACTTTATCTTCATTTTCCCAGAGATGTCTTCTCCTCTGACCCAGTGGAGCACCTTTACAACTTTTTGAAGCTTCTCCTAGCTGGAGATAATCTTGATATTACTCCAAAAAGTAATTTCTTTCTTCTTTTTTTCCTACATCACAATTGAGAAGAAAAAGTACAAACTTTTGCTTTCTTTGGATACACACACGTGCATGTAGCTTGTGTTAACGTTTTTGATGTCTCTTCATGGGCTGATATTTAACCCCGGGTGTTTATAAGCAGATCCCAGTGAAATTGCCTCAATCATGGAGGCTGAACGCCCTCAGCATCTTTGTAAAAAATATTATTTTTGATAGTCTAGGTTACCTAATATTATTATTCCAAAAGACATTATAAACATACCAAAGATAACTTTCACAAAAATTTTAACTATAATCTTCATAATTCAGGAATTTAGCTTTTAATCATTTTATAATTGAAGATGTCCAGGCAATTAATTTGGATTACCCATTGTTTTCTTTTTTGACTTGAAATAAAATGGGATTTTATTTCATTTAATAACATAGTGTTTTTCACACTGTTGGTGATGAAGTCAATTTAATGGGTCATAAAATAAATAGAAAACATGAGCATAGGACTGGGAACTATAATATTTTTCATAAAACTTGTGTTTCAAAAGTATGTAAATATGTCTTGATAGTATATACAGGTGTTAGGATGCATTATAAAATGTCCTTAATGTGACCATAGGAAAAAATGCAAAAGTCATTCATTTAATACTTATATTTTTATAAGCAATTAGTAGGTACCTATAATATCTGGGAAAAAAAAAAAAAAATTCAGTTCTTAGATGACCTGAAACAGAAACACCACCATCCATGTGAACTAATTTCAAGGTAAGCATTCAGAAATAATAATGTTTCTCAAGAAAAATGTGTACTTTACCACAAAGAAAATATGCTTCTGAGTTCTAAAAAATCAACTGCATAACTCACTTCATAAGCTGACAGGTAAAAACAAACAAACACATAAACAAAATCTTCTCATACCTCAAACTTTTGAATTTGGATTTAGTATGACTGGGCTTTATTGGCATTTGAGTGACTAATTTGAAAGCTTTTTTATTAAAATAAAACGTGTACATTTTTATTGGGGTTTTAAAATCTTAAAAATGGCCTTTCCAGGGCTTATTCCATTATGACAACAACTGCAATGAACCTTCGGGTGTAGAGTGACATCTTTGACATCTTAACGGCTGATGTCAAGGATGGGTTTTTGACCAATGCTGTCCTGCTCTCCACCCTCGTTCTGGAATCTTGTTCTGGAATCTTTAGTGGCTGCATGTGCTATGATTCTGCCATGGCAGGCTGCAGAGGAAGAGTACTCAGACGTCCTGTGGACATACACACCACAGAATGAGATTCCAACTTGGGGGCTGGTGCTGGAATCTCCCAATGAGATTCCAACTTGGGCCCTTGGGTGCTTTAGTGGCACTGATGCCTGGGAGTGTTTCCTAAGACCCACTTAGCTGACTCTCAGACTTCTTAAGAAGCTTAAGATCAGGGCCATCTCCTGTCTAAGACATAAGAGTGACCCTAAGACCCACTGAGCTGACCCTCAGACTTCTTAAGAAGCTTAAGATCAGGGCCATCTCCTGTCTAAGACATAAGAGTGACCCAACAGCAGACACTGAGCCAATTTTTCCCTCTGCTAACTAGTGTGCCACTAATTGCTATACTCCAGAATTCATTCAGAGAACTCATTTGTCCCCATCTCACTCCAAAAAACCCTTTTATTGACTCCTCCCTCTTTTTTTTTTTTTTAAGAAAATCAGAATAGAATGTAGCATCTGAGTAAAAACTGAATAGTTGACAAAAATGTCTGCGTCTTGATTTAATGGTTTTGAAAAAGGTGTGCTGTAAAAATTAATCTAGTTCATCCATAAGAATATTTGAAACTCATTGACCAGCCTCTAGAAACCTTCACAAGTCATTTTAAAATGGTGCAGACTATAAATGGAAAATGGAAAATGTTTTTGCTGGGAAGACGTCCAAAAAAGTAAAACACTTCTAAAATTTATATCACATCATCTAGATGTTTCTGCTCTCATTTTATCTTGCAAACAGTGGTGTAAGTTTAAAAACTAAGTTTCTAAGTCTAAACTCCATAAATAAGCTTTCACCCGAGAGACCCCTATGAGACAAAGTGGTATAAATATCAGAATTATAACAGTGATGCCAGTTTAAACTTTTACCCTATTCTTTCATACCTCTTTCCTCATATCTGAGAATACAGTCTGCTAACTGTAGCGCATGCTGTTGTTTTGGTGGTCAAAAGAAAGCCCAGCTAGCAAAGTTTTAAGGGCTATAGAGCACTTGTTTGCTATGATATACAGAAGAAGCACACATGCTAATCTCTGAATTCATGAATATGTCACCTTACATAGGAAAAAGGACTTTGCAGATGTGACTAAGAAAGGCCTTGCCATAGGAAGATTGTCCTAAATTTTCTAGGTGGTCCAGGACAATCACCAGGTTCTTCATAGGAGAGACGCAGGAGGAGTTAAAATCAGGGAGAGGAGCTATGAAAATCAAAACAGGGGCCAGAAGTCACACCTATAATCCCAGCACTCTGGGAAGCTGAGGTGGGTGCATTGCCTGAGCTCACAGGTTCAAGACCAGCCTGAGCCAGAGGGAGACCTCATCTCTAAAAATAGACAGATGTGATGGTGGGCGCCTACAGTTCCAGCTACTCGGGATGCTGAGGCAAAAGGATCACTTGAGCCCAAGAGTTTGAGGTTGCTACAAGCTATGACACCATATCACTCTACAGAGAGCAACAAAGGAAGACTGTGTCTCCAAAACAAACAAGCAAACAAACAAAACAAAATAGGGGCCAGAGAGAAGAGAAGATGCCACATTGCTGGCCCTGATGACAGGGACAGGGGCATAAGACAAGGAGTGCAGGCAGCCATTAGGAGCTGGACACAGCAAGGCGATGGATGCTCTCCCAGAAGCAAACAGCCTGGCCGGCACCTGAGTTTAGTCTGATGAGACTGATGTCTGACTTCTGACCTTTCAAGTGGCAAAATAATTTTGTGTTGTGTTAGCCACTGTGTTTGTGGTCATTTTTTACAGCAGCAATGGAACTAATACACTTACCAAGATCCTAAAAATAATAAAGGAAAATAAAGGAGAAAGCCCTTTGCATCATTTTACTTGGGGGTAAGTATGTTTGATTCATAGAATAGCCCCAGGGTGCCATCCTCATCCATCCAACCAGAAACAGGTGTTAAGCCTTCTCCTCATCAGACTCATCAGATCCTACTCGTTTAACAGCAATAAATAAATAAATAAATATCGATCAATTTCCTTACTCTCCCAAATAACCTGAAAAATTCTATGATGGAAAGATCTTTTGACATAACACTTAGGGGGAAAAAAAACACACACACACTTTTTAAAGAGGTATGAGTAAGAATATATAACTAGCAGGATAAATACAGATATCACACTTAATAGAACATATACAAACTACAGAAGCTTTATAAATAAATCAGGCTTCCATGAATGTCTTAATTTCCAGAATTCCCCATACATATTTCTTGGTTACCTTGGTTCACAGAGAAGTATCAAAAACAGAAAAAGAAAACAGAAGAAGAGTGGATTCATTTCACTTAACTCTCTTTTGATTTATTATTATTACTTGGTTATTTTCCATATTGAACATATATTTGCCATTTGCTTTGACTAGATCATGTGACTCAACTGAAGTCCAAATCAATCTCATTTGAGCAAATAGGTAATTCAGCTATTTTAAGTTGAAACTTGGTAAAATATTTTCTCCATCATTAAGACTTCAAGGACAAATGTGTGCTGTCAGCCAAAATTTATACTCCAATCTTAATTTTTTCTTCCTTATTTTAGAATCTATCACTAAATAAAGAACTTCTTATTGTCTTACCCACTCACATCAGTGGCTCTCCAAATGAAGAAGGATAAAATATAAATGCTACAGGTTTGATCCTCTATTAACACTGGACTTTCATGTAACAAAAAATATTAAGAAGGAAAGTGAAAGTCAAATTCTCTTGAGTCTGATATTCCTGCAGTCATTTCAATGAAGCAGATCTGTTTCTAAAGGTTCAGCTTCTAACCATAAAGAGAAATCCCGAGAAGTTGAATTTGCTTAAGATTTGAAATATGAAAAATTTGAGTCATAGAATTTGAGAATTTGCAGGAAAACCTAGAATATTATTACTACATCTAATCTTGGCTGTAAGTTACTCCTTTACAAGTGAGACTGGCCCCAGGGTAAAATATAGCCGGGGGTACAGAGAGTTCACACAAGAAAATGCTCATCCTAAAAACCTGCAAATAAAAAAGGGCCACACAGCAAGCTGCAGGGAAATGAGAAACAACCTCTCCGAGAAAGGTCAAGAGGAGATGTGAGGTGAAAAATTTCCAAGGAGCTGTCACTGTCTGAAAAGTAAAATGACAAAAGTGACAAATTTCAGTGAGTCCAAGGAGAACAAAGATGAGGGCTGAAAAAACACAACAGAACCGCCCATCTTCTTCCTTTGAGAGACCACTTAAGGTCATTTCCTAAGAATTCTCCCCCAAATAAAAAGGGGGAAGTGTTGGCCTCAGCTGGTTGCTAACTGGGATGAGGTGCCTATTGACAGAAGGTGAAGCTGAGAGGACAGAGATCTGGGTTCCCTGAAGTGGGAGCCTACAGCCCCAACTTTATCTTCTCTAGCGCCTTTCTTCAACTTTGAAAATGCAAGGATGTGTCATGCCAATCTGCCTTATAATGACCTCCCGAGCAATAGTGCCTAAGCTTAAATTCACACCCTCACTTGCTAATATAAACACAGAATAAAGAGTTAATAAAAGTAAAGTATAGTCAGGCCATTTCCCAATTGGTGGCAATTTGCCATGTCTTTATAAGGAACTTTCCTTCTTCTCTAGCCTGGGGATCACACGGCTCCTGTAATCATGACCCAGGGGCCTGCAGTTTGTGAGGCAGAGGCTGTACTTCAGCACTGATGAGAGAAAGATCATGTAAGGCTGAGGTCCCTAACCCCCAGACCATGGACCAGTACTGGTCTCTGCCCTGTTAGGAACCAGGCTGCACAGCAGCGGGTGAGTGGCAGGCAAGCAAGGAAGATTTCATCTGCATTTACAGTCACACCTCATCACTGCCTGAGCTCTGCCTCCTGTCAGAGTCCCCCTACCATCCATGGAGAATTTGTCTTTCATGAAATCATGGCCTGTTCGGAACCAGCCTCACAGCAGGAGGTGAGCCCCAGGGGAGCAAGCAGATCTTCATCTGTATTTACAACCTCACCATCATGCTACTACTAGAGCTCTGCCTCCTGGGAAATTACCCCCAGCTCTGCCTGTGGAAAAATTGTCTTGCATGAAACTGGTCCCTGGTGCCAAAAATGTCGGAGACTCCTGATATAAGTCATAGAGTTCATTTTAAAGCTTTGAGCAGCTATGTTTAAAAAAAAGGAGAAATTATACAACCAAATATTTCCAAAAGTAGCCTCATTTGAACTTGTAGATATCAAAATGTCGTGTATGCTTTATTAACACACACACCACATCTCAATCTAGTTAGCCCCGTTTGAAGACCTCCGTAACCTCACAGGGTTACTCCAGATGAGCTCTCTGACGGCCATGAGCGGTGAGTGTGGAGGAGTGGATGTAGGATGTTTGGGGAGGAGGCTATTGAAATGCTCCATGTGATAGATAGTGAAGAAATGAACCAAAGCAGTGGCAGTGGGGGCAGATTTGAGAAATTTCCAAGAGATGGAATCAATAGGATTTTGTGATTAGATGGAGGTAGAATGAGAGAAACTACTTTAAGATTATTCCCAGACTTCTAGCTGCAATGACCAAGTCAATAAAAATTCAACTTATTGAGACAAGAAAACCTGAAAATAAAGCTAGTCATGGACAAGATGAGGTGGGCAGCAGGTATGTTTCTGGACATACTGAATTTGAGTTGCCTGTATGGTATACACACACATAGAGATATCCAAAAAGCTCTCAGCTAGTGGGGTCTGAACTTCAAGGAAAAGACTGGATCTAGAAATTCAGGTATAGCAGTCTATAGTTTAGAAGTCTTCCATAAGCATCATGTGTGCTTATGAGATTGCTAGAGGACTCATGAGTCAAAGATTGAAGGACAATAAATGGAACTATTTACAAAGAAGACCAAAGGAGGCACAAAGGATGAAAGAAAACCAGGGTATGTGTCGTCATAAAAGTTAGGGGAACAGAAAGGTCCAAGGAGAGGAAGGCCAACTGTGTCTAGTACCCAGAGAATATACAGGCCCCCGAAGTTCATTAACTGTGGCAATATGTTATGTGTGTCCATCAAGGCACTTTTAGAGAAAGGGCAGAAGTAGAAACCAAATTGCCAAGGGATAAAAAACAAAGTAAAAAAAAAAAAAAAAAAGGAAATGTGAGACTTTTCATTTGACAGGAATGGCTCAGAAAGGATGATGGGGAAGCCAGAAGAGAGGGTTTTTTTTTTTTTTTTTTTACAATAAAAGACAAACTAGACAACATTTACAAGATAAGAGAAAACGAGCCAGTAGTGATGGTGAGACTGAGAAACCCAGAGAGGAAAGTTTAGGAGAAAGATCCTGGAGATGAGAGAGAATAGGGTTGAGAGTACCGGGTAGGGGTCTTAAACCATGGAAGAGCCTTATCATCCTCTAAAGATAGGAATGGGTAGAGAAAACAGAGACCGTTTTGCAGAAGAAAAGAAAGAAAGTGGAGACAGATTACAACAGATTGCCTCCCTTCTCACTAAGCTGGAGGCAAGATCTTCTCCTGAGAGGTCAAAGGCAGACTCTGGATGGTGAATCTCAGGAGAGGGCCCACAGTTTGAGATTATCATTGAGAGGAATGGAAGAGAACTCAGGCCAGAGACAGGGAAAGGATCTCACAGGAACCATAATATTCACTTAGGTAACTTTCTCTGGTAACCCTCAGCTGCAAAGGAATGAAGGCAGAGAATATGGAGCTATGACTGGTCTAGACTTGAGTTTGGTGCGACTGAAGGATACGAAGACAGTGAGAACTTTTGTGACAGAGTAGCTCTGATGAACCACAGGGCAGCCAGGTTCTAAAAGAAAGGAGGAAAGGCAAGGAGAGAGCTGATAGCCCATCTGGGGGTGGAGGGAAGGTATAAACTATAGGACAGCTCAATAATGATACAATGTGGATTTTGCAATAAGCAAGATAGAGCTGGTAGGATGGAAGCTTGTGATCTGAACATAGAACTCTGAAGTTCTGAGTAATTTAAGATCCATAGTACGGCTGTGAAAGCAATGACTGCCAAGGAGTAGAGATAAAGAGTCATTGGCATTGGAAGGACAAAGAATGCAGAGACCAAACCTTGGCGATGTTGACCTTGCTAGCGCTAATATCAACCATGCCAAAGGCAGGGCATAAGCAGAACCAAGACTGTGACACCAATTCCACTGTTTTTAATAAATACAGAGGAATGCCACTAAGAACAAAAATTAAAGCAAGGGGTAAAACGTAACACAGTATGAACTTGCCACGAGCACAGAGGAGTAAAGATTTGGCAGTGGTGACAAAAGGGACTTGGGTTACTGATACTCCCTGCCTATCACTCACAAGGCATGTTGATGAATTCCAAACACAGGAAATGACGTCTAAGGCAGGAAGGCAGACAGGCGTTCTGGAGGTCATAAAAAAGTATGTTTACTGTACGTGGAGTTCCAGTAGTGCAGTAGGAAATGTGGAAAGGAGAGCAGTAAAGGAAGGAAAACTTCAGAAAAGGAGAGAAAATAGAATAGGCAGAGGAGTGACAGATAAGACAGAGCCCCAGGGATCTGGACCAGTTGGGTGTGAGGGTCTAAATGGAACCTGGATATCCTTGGGCATCACTCACGGAGATCCCATCCTCTCCTCTCTCTTTCTCATCCCATCTCTTGGTCCCTTCCCATTTTCCTGCCTAACTTCGGCTTTAAAGGTACTAGGGGAGCATCCAAAACATTGATTAGGAACACTGATAATATTTAAAGATTTTAAGCAGAGTGAGAAACTATGACATTCTAACCAGAGATCCCTTGCCTTGGGGTCCTATAGAGATTGAACTGAGAATAGTTCGAAGGTGTTCAAATAAATATGAAATTCTGTCTTCCAACTACTTACGCTAGCCTCAATAAGATAAAGAGTTGAAAAGCGTCTCTTCTCTTTGGAGAATAAAATATGTAATATTTGTCCAACAGTGAAAATTCTTTGCTTTTAACATTTCAAAACCCAGGACATAGTTTAAAATATACAGATATCCATCATTTAACTACTTCAAAATAACTTTGCATCTTTTTGATGTTTTAATCACTTCTTTTAAAAAAGTTATTTTTAAAGACATTCACTTTTGATGAAAGCTGTAGAATGCAATGTCATTCCGTAACAGCAGTTTTCCATCAACTGCTTTTTTTCTTTAAGTTGTGCAAACAACATTGATTATACTGCCAGGCACTGCTAGAAAATGTTCTGCATCATAAAAGAATTTGGAGCCCCATTTATTATCATCTAAATTGTATATTGTGCCCTTTATAGCAACATACTGTAAACCGAACAGCCTTTCTTATCTAAACCAAGAGCTATTATAATAAAATAATCTAGAAGTGCTTTTGAAAAGCATAATTTGGTGGATTTTTAATCTAAAACTAATCTTTTTGTCTCCTCTCAACCCCCTACCCCAACCGAAGGCTAATCGTGTGCTCGCCTCCCTAATTTTGTCCACTAGTGTTTTCTAATCTGGGTCCCTCAGAATGGTATCAAGAGAGATTGGACAGAGTGACAGGAATGCTAAAAGTATCTGCATTCCATCACCAAGAACAGCCCCCTTAGGTATGGTGGCTATTTTGTGTTTCCCACATTTTGCTATATAGAGGTAGGGTTTTTTCCCTGTTCTTTTCTTTCTTTCTTTCTTTTCTTTTTTTTTTTTTTTTTTCTTCTTTCTTCTTCCTGGGAAACATCAAATAAACTCAGGGAGACAAATCCATTAGCATTGACCAAACGAATCCAGAAGCCTGTCCTAGTCAGAGATAATGTAAGGCACCCGTCAAAGCTAAAGCCAGTCTTGAAATGGAATTTGAGGTACAAAGTCCTGTGGCGGTGAGCAAATGTCCTCCACTAAGGAAGATCATGGAAGCCAATAGGGTTTCTGTGGTCCAAAAGTGAGGTCTGAAACATCCTTTCCTAACGCTGTTACAAAAAAGAGGATTGGCTAGGGAGCACTGTGCATTATGGTATGAAATGTAAAGGCTGATATTGAACCCACATAAATATAGAATTCGTCCAGCTGGCTTTGTGTCACTGGAATAACTGTGTTTAGCTCTTAATACAAGATGGTAATGCTGGGTTTGATATCTGTCTAGTTTCTTACAACTGATGGAATATTCTGGCTGAATTTACAAACCATATATATACAGTGTATCCATAAATTGCACCACAGATTTTAGAAACACCCTAAATATGTCCTGCAGCCTCCAGAATCTCAATTCGTTTGTCTTACAGAAAATACATCATTTCTGGGAACTACTCAGAAGTTAGTTAAGAGAGAGGATTATAAAAAACATGTAGGGGCCACTACAATATGTTCATGGAGCTGTTTACAATTGGAGCTATACCATTATTTTTAAGTTCTTTTTCATGGGATTTATTACCATCAGAAAATATTATAGAAGCTTTGCAGCCTTAGTATTGCTGAGACCATCCTACCCTCCCTGGCCTTCCAGACCTTGTCACTCCTCGTCAGGAGGTGGAATCTATGTCTCTTCCCCTTGAAACTTAGTTGTCCCAGACACAAATGGAATGAGGGAGCTGTGATGCCACATGACTTCAAGGTGAGGTCAGAAAATGCCAGGCAGTATCTTCCAGTCTCTCTGACACACTCCCCCATGGAGCCGGAAGCCTCTGTGTGAGAAGTGTCAGGCCACGGGGCTCTGAGGAAGGCCAAGCTAGGCCACATGGAGGAACCAAATGAGGAGGCCGGAAGAGAGAGAGCTGTCCGGCCAGTCCTGGATGCTTCAGCCACCTCTGTCTGCACCTAACAAGACACTCCAGTCAAAACCGTCTAGTCAAGTCATTTGTGGATTCCTGACCCACAGGAGCCAGGAGCAATAATAAATTGTATTGTTTTAAGCTCCTAAGCTTTGGTATAACATGTTTTGCAGGATTAGATAACAGTGACAGACTCCTGCCTTCCACCTTAATCGAGGGGCCTCCTCTACATGGAGCTTTTCTGTGAATATGTAGCAGACCATCTGGGTTCACCCTCCACCTCTCTCCACTCCAGTTAGTCAGAACAAGAGCTCACTCCCACAGGACTTCTCTGATTAAACCTCTACAAGGTGAGAGGGAACTCTAGCACTTCTCCTTTTGCAACATGGCTTGTTAATTCTGGGAATTCCCAGACAGGTCCTACATTTGCTATGTGAAGCCCTTCTCTCAGTATTCACAGCCATTCCTGCACACCATGACACTGTCTTCTGTCATGGCCATCCCCAAAGCCTTTGGTCAGCCATCTTTGACAATGGCCTCTAACTTTACCAAAAGTTTGGTCCTTGTGCCCAAGACTGAATCAGCGAGAATGAAGAATAAGGTCAAGTGGTTTGAGGAAAAGGAAAGAGAAGTTCTTTAATTTGCTGGCAAATGGGTAGGGCAATGGATGTGTTTCTCAAAGATCAGAACCCTGCCTCTACGCAGTAAAACAGGGCTTTTTAAATGAGAGTGTTTGGGGGCTTGGGTTTGGGTCTATGTGACCATATTACATGTCATGGCTTTGGGCTGTTCTACTGGAATGGGTGGTTTCATTCAATGCCATCTGTGTTGATGACAATCTCTGGTGACCCTTGCCCAGACAAAATCTGTTGAGCCATCCCCTATGGCTTAAGATACTAGAAAACAAACAGCAAAGAACATTTTTCTTTCCTTTTGATTACCTGTGTCAAACAGAAAAGCAGGTTTTAATTCCTCAAATAGTGGTGGGTTTTAAAGAGACAAATCCTAAAACATTTCATTGTCCTTTCTCAGACCCTTTACCTCTCTATACTAGAGGCACAGCACGTGGCTACCCCTGTAGCTTCTACCTGGCCAGGGGACTAACATATGACCCAGCCACAGACCGTCAGTTCCCAGCAAAGTCATGCCAAGGCAGTCCCCACAGAGCAAACAGTCTTCCTTCAAGGCCAACTCCTAAGCGTGGTTTGCTGGCACTTCATTTTCAGGAGCTCTTAAGCTTTATTCTCATCTCATTTTAGTCCCCTCCCTTGGACAAGGCCAACACCCCAGGGAATGATTACTGAGCTTCCTGAGAACGCTGTGTAACCCAGGCGGTATGACTCACTTACCATACATACTCGAGTATAAGCCGACCCGAGTATAAGCTGACCCCCTTAATTTTACCCTAAAAACTGGGAAAACTTAGTGACTCGAGTATAAGCCAAGGTGGAAAATGCAGCAGCCACTGGTAAATTTCAAAAATAAAAATATAT
>CAUYPK010088796.1:0-61221 GCA_963574355.1 Loris lydekkerianus
CCTGGTCAGAGCAGGGTGGGGAATGACCCAGATTCCTGGGGTGCAGACAGTTCTGAGTGTGGCAGGTGTGGCAAAGACCTGACCGACAGGTGCAGGTGGGTGGGAGCTACTGTGGCTGTCAGGAAACATCAGCCTCCCCCCCCCCCCCCCCCGTCTGTGACCAACTTTGGTCAAGATGTCCACAGGAATGGATCAGCTCCAGGCCTCCCATTCAGGGCAGAGGAGCTCCCGGGCTGTGGGTTTGGCTGCTCCTGCGCTCCCCACTCATAGACAAAGGCCAGGAACTTGTGTCGCAGCTGCTGTGGAAACTGGTTGCTCGCAACAGAGGGACATGGCAGAAATAGGGTCCCCAGACTCCTTAAGGGCCTTAATAGTGTTTCCTTTTAATTGAAATCACTAATAAGCCTTTAACTGGGCAATTCAGTGCTCCCTGCTCCTCCTTGCTGGCTGTTTGCATTTGTGATTCACAAGATTTTATCGCAGATGTATGCGTGTTTCTGTTACCTTTCAAATCGCAAGCCCTTAAGAAGACAGACCAATGGGCACCAAACACATGAAAAAATGCTCGTCGTCATTAATCATCAGGGCAATGCAAATCAGAGCCGCTCTGAGATATCACCTACCCCAGTGAGAAAGGCCCACAGACAGAGTCTCCAAGCTGCAGATGCCGGTGCGGATGTGGAGAGAGGGGGCACTTCTACCCTGCAGCCTCCTTGGAAAGCACTACGGAGAACCCTCAAAAAACTCAAAACAGACCTTCCATGTGATCCAGCAATCCCATTACTAGGCATCTATGCAGAAGAAAAAAAATCATTTTATCATAAGAACATTTGCACTAGACTGTTTATTGCAGCTCAATTTACAATCACCAAGACGTGGAAACAACCTAAATGCCCATCAACTCAGGAATGGATTAACAAGCTGTGGTACATGTACACCATGGAATACTACTCAGCCATAAAAAGACGGAGACTTCACATCTTCTGTATTAACATGGATGGAAATGGGAACGTTCTCTTTGGTAAAGTATCACGAGAATGGAAAAGCAAGTATTCAGTGTACTCAGGGCTGATACAAAGGCAGTAGATACACAAGTACACACCCACCCAAGAGAAAGTTTGGGGGAGGAAAAAGAAGAGGGAGAGGGGGATGGGGGGTGCGCTCCCACCTACAGGGCACAGTGTCAGGGGTCTGGCATTCCTGGTGCTACCACAGGGTAGCATATTTGTACTCTCATATTAATCTGAAAGAAAAAAAGAAAAGCAAAGAAATCTCAGGCCCTTTTTATGTATGAAATTAAACCAGAGCCTGCTTCCCAAACTCATCAGGTCTTCTCTCTGGAGAGGCAGCTGTGGGGTCATCCACTCTGAGCAGCCTCGCGCTCAGGACTTTTGGGCTCCCCAAGTTGGCCCTCAAGTCTGCAGCCCCCAGCTTTCCCCTGATATGCAGATCGGTTGCACAAGCTGCTGAAGGAACCTGCGGGGGCAAAGCTCTCTTCCGCTTGTGAGGACCCGGGGGCCACGTGCTCCTCTGCCTTGCATAGCGATATCCTCTACCTGAACCACCACTGCTACTGTCTCTGTCCGCGGTGCGCCGGTCGGGGCGAGCAGGTGGGGCTCCACAGGCACAGCACACACTTGCCCAGAAGCAGCCTTCATGGAAGGGGTGTCGTAGGGAGGCTGGGAGGTCCCCTACTTTAGAGTATCCCCCCCTTGTCACACAGGTTTTGCTTTTGTTTTTTCCTGAAGGAAAAGAAGCAGTTGTTTCCTGTGCCTCTTGAACTTCTCAGAATACAGAATCGTAAACAGCTGCAAGAGAAGCACACCAGCCTTTTCACATGAAATCTGGCCTTTGATCCGGTCCTGGAAGTCTTTCCTTACAACTGCCACATGGTTCCGCCACCGCAGCCTGTGATCACTCACGCCTTGAAGCACTCAGGCTGCGGTGGACGCTGCAGGGTCCCGGGCCCCCTGTCAGTGTGTGCTGAGGTCATGGCGGCTGAGGCATGGCCTTGAGCTCCTCACGGCAGCCGTGACACCTCTCACAAAGAGAGGTCGTAGGCAGAGTCTCTCCACCCCCAAGTCTCTGGGGAAGACGTGCAGTGCCTGGCGTCTGACCTCCTGGTCCCCCCTCCCAACCCTCGCTGCTGACTTGTGATGTGTCCCAGGCAGGGGCTCTGATGTTTGCTGCTGCGTCTCTGGAGAAAGTCCCCTGGGTGGCAGCTGGAGCCGACCTGTTCTTACTGTTCTCAGGAGGCTTGGAGTGTGGGGGGTCACCCCTCTGCTCATACCCGCGGACTATCAGGGGACACGTCTCTGCTCACACCAAGGGACTCTCAGGGGACACCCCTCCGCTTACAGCAACAGACTCTCAGGGGACACCTCTCTGCTCACACTGGTGGAGCCATCAGCTGCATTGGTCCTGTTCACTCAGCGCAGTGTGGGCGCACAGCCGTGGTTCCTCCTCTGGCCCTGGGCACAGGTTCTTGGTGGCTCTGCTGGTGGTGAGGGCCAGGGCCCGATCCTGTGAGGAGTATTGGACTGGGGGGCCCTGGCAGCTCCTGTCTCTCCTGAGTGTCCCCAGTTCCATACCCTCTCCTGTCCACCCCAGCACCGCCTAGGGTAGAGGAGGGTGCACCTCCTGGGCATGTTGTCCAGGGTTCCCCCAGCTGACAGCCCATCTCCGCCTAAAGCCAGACACGCAGGCTTCGAGGGGCCAGCTGGTTCAGAATAGGGTGCAGCAGCCAGCCTGAAATGGTGGAGAGAAGGTTCTCACAGCCCACAGGGAAAGAGGAGTCTTGCAAGTGCCAGTGAAGGAAGAAGCGGACGATCTCCTCCCCTCCCTCACCCTGCCCCTACATTTCAGCTCCAGGGTCCCACTGTCCCTCCCTTGGGGAGCAGGGCTGGGGTGTGAAAGTGTCCAAGGGCCTGGGAGCCAAGTCACGCCTGTGTGAGCCATAGTGACTGCCGGGCAGACGAGAGGGGCAGTGACACCCCTGATGGGGCTCTGAGTACACAGGGGTGCACGGCACCCTCCTCCTCCTGGGAATCCATCAAGGTCCAGCTGGGGCTGCCTTTCAAGAGGCCAAGTGCAGCAAATGTAGAACCCTCTGGAAAAGGCACCATGGGGCCAGTAGCCTGCAGGTGGGGTTGTCCCAAAGCCTGTGGTGATGGCCCCTCCTCAGCCCACACTCTGCCTTGACAGGTCACCCAGACTGGCCTTCTGCGCGACTGGCCTTCCCCTCGCAGGGCTCACACGTAGCTGCTCAGCTCATCTTTGGGCTGAGCAAGGAGGGCGTCCCTGTCTACCCCCCAGAGAGTGAGGTTCATTGGTTTTGGATTGAGATCCCTGTTCTGTGGTTCAGCTCTCAGAGGAGGCTGCCGTCAGCTGGGTCTCGGCAAATAAGCCCGAGAAGGGTTAACAACAGTGGGACTCAGGGCAAGGCAGGAGAGACAGGCCTTGCTTGGCCCTGCGCCACTTCCTAGCAGTTTCATTTACAGTGGAAAAAAACAAAAAATAGCTGCTTCCTGGTCCAAGCAGGCCAGGGATGGAGAGGTTAGGGTAGTCATGTAGGTGGAATTAGCCAGTGTTTGACAGAGTAAAGGGGTAAGAGGGAGGGCCGTCAGTGTGAGACTGAGGAACCCCAGACAACTCTCTGCTTTTAGATACCAGGAAAGTCAGGTAAGTGATGAAACTGTTCCAGAAAACTCATAACCAGTCTGTTTATAAACGGCCAGACTTGTCGGGAAACAAGATTGAGTTATCTGGCTGAGAAATCCCTTCTGGGATTGGTTATAAATTCTTCCCTTTGGGACTCTGAGTGGAAACTGAAGTTCAGGAAATAAAACCTGCTGCTCCTGGTATTTCACTGTGAAGTTCAGGAAATAATATAAGTTGCTCCTGGTATTTCACTGTGGCCAGAAGCCGCTGGATCTTCTGCAAATCCTTGAGGATTCCAGTCTGGCCTGCTCTGTACGGGCTCTCTGCCCTGGAGCCGCACTCTTCCCAGGATGTGCCAATTAGAGCCAAGAGTTTCCCTCAACCCTGGCACCCTCCCTGAGTGACCCTCCCTCCAGCGGTCTGTCATCCTGGGCTTTTTAAATTGATACACGATAGGGGTATATATTTTGGGGGTACATGTGATAATTACATACATTTACATAATGTGGAAAGGTCAAATCAGGGTAACTGGGATAGCTATCACTTTAAATATTTATCTTTTTTATTCTAGAAACAGTCTAATTTTTCTCTTCTAGCTCTTCTAGCTACTTTGAGATGTGCTGTAGATTATTTGCAAACCACAGTCACCCTGCTGATCCTCCCAGGTGTCGGTGTGGCCACGTTTATCACACTGCGTATGTGCACCTGTTACTCAGCCTCTCCCATCCCCTGCCCTCACCTTCCCGGCCTCTGGGAACTGCCAGTCTGCTTTCCACCTTCCTGTGATTCACCTGCAGCCCCACATGTGAGCGAGGGCAAGTGACATTCACCTTTCCGTGCTTGTTCACCAAACACAATGACGTCCAGTTCCATCTGACTTGGTGCAAATGACAGGATTTCATCCTTTTCGTGGCTAATACTCCATAAGCACGCACACTGCATTTCCCTCCCACTCCTATCCTGGGGTTAAATGCACATCCTAGAGTTGACCCCTGGGCTGCTTATATGTCAGCTCCTTGGGGTCTTTAGCTGTTGCTCTCTAGGCTGTGGTGAGGTCTTCCCACCCCTCTCAGTGCCGGCTGGGACTCAGTGGGCTGCTCCCCCTCCCTCCAGCTCCCTGCCCTCTATCTTTTGGCCTCACCTGTGGGCCTGCTTCTTCTGAGTTGTCCCCTGGTTAGCAGGCTGTCCGTGACTGGCTCTGACTGAGTGTGGCTGGTGGATCTTCCCTGGGGGACTTTGCTCTTCTGGCCTCTGGGAAAGCAACTTCAGGGCGGCCACTGAGCTCAGGCTGAGGGATCATCCTCTGAATGCACACATGGATCTCCTGCCTGAGGGCAGGGCTTTCCAAGAAACAGGACCCCGGCAGGGCACCCTAGAAGCTGGCCAGCTCTGCAGGGGAGGGCAGCCCAGCAAGCTAAACCCAGCAGAGTTTAGAGGCTGATATTTTAGACCTTGGCTCAGTGCAGCAGCTTGGGAAGCAGCATTTGTTCTCATGTGTGGTGTTGGCTCCAGGTGTCCCTGAGAAGGGACGGAGATAAATGGGGAGCAGCAGTGTCCATTCTGGGAGTGAGGGTTAGGCCAGGGGTGCCCCTCTTCAGTTTGGAAATCCTTCCACGGACATCTGGGTTGATTGGCACTCTCCTCTGCCCACGGCCTCCGCCAGGCCCCATGGGCACTTCCTCTTTCGTGGGCCCCGACTTGCACCCACATACCTCACCTGGGCAGGCTGACCCTGCCTCCTGGGCACTGGGGACATGTACGTACTCACAATGCTGTGCACTTGGCTGCACATGCCCCAGGGAGTGACGTGTCTGAGTCTGTCTCGTGGGAAGGTGGTTTGTCCTTTGCTGGGTCTGCCTCCAGTGTGATATACACGGTGCGCTGGGTATCCAGGCTGAGTTTTCAGGAGCCGCCGTGTGAGTATCACAGACCAGGACGCGCCACCGGCACCCTCACTGCATCAACCCTGTGCTGTGTCTTCCAGGTGGCTGTGTGACAGGCTGCTGAGAAGCCCCCACATGGGTCCTTACTCTTCACGACATCCTGGCACGACAGGTGTCCGCCTTCCTTTTTAACTTTAGGCAGCATGGAGTCAGAGAGGTTGAGACACATTTGCAAGGACACACAGTCTCTGAGTCCGGACTCCTGAGCCACCTCGTGGGAGAGAACAGCTTGGTGATTACCTCCCTACCGCCTTCATGGTGACTGTGCCTGTCTGTGGCCCTGAAGCCGGCTGGCATCTAAACCTTGTGTCCCTGAGCACATCTGGTGCAGGCAGACAGAGATGGGCAGCTCAAAGGGAACAGGGAGGCCTTAGCTGTGCAGGACTGGGGGTGCCCTGTGACCCCACCTGGAAAGGTGATGATGGGGCACCAGGAGCTGGAGAGGAAGTCCATCCCTGGACTCACAGGCAGGGATGCCCCAAGAATTTCTGGTTCAAATCCAGAAAAAAAGTGAGGGAGGTCCTGCTCCTGTGCCTTCCTTGAATATCAAGGGGACAGCTTTAGTTTCTATCATCTGCAGTAATTTTTGGCATAGGCTCTCCCAATTTTGGCTATATGCATGCACACAATCACACACACACCTTAAATAATGAGTTAGATTACACTAGCAACATTTCCTCCTTGGCTCCCCCTTCCTTGCGACCCTCCTTTTCCACATCCAAGTTTCCACTGGGCATGGCCATGTGTCAGCTGCTCCTCCAAGCCTGCTCCCCTCCCCCCATGCATATGGGAACAGGACCAGACACAGTTGGGGCACAAGCCTCAAAATCCCTGTCCTGGAAGAGCCACTATCCTGCCTGCTGTCAGCGAAGGTGGGCCGGGACAACGTTCCTGCTGTTTTTATTTGCACAAGGTCATAGGGATAAGAATTTTTAAGAAATGGACTGGAAAGTTCTTCCCTGGTTAAGTCAAGCAGTGCGATGAGCTTGTCTCTTCTCAGATGAGTCCCCCCTGACTGATGCAAACACAGAACATGCCTCTGTGGTGGCTGTGGGGAGACACCTGCTTTTACTGTTACTTTTATTAGTTTTGCCTTTGGGAGCCACAGACCCGGAGGGCCGCTTGGGAGGAGGACATCTGAGTGTGTCATCTCACTGCTGCTCCCACAGGCACCTGCATCTCTGCCCAGGTGATGGAGCCCCTCACAGCCGGAGTGGCCTGGGAGTGATGTCAGGACGCGTGTAAAGCAAAGGGCCTCCAGCTCCTGCTGCCGGCTTCCTGGAGCCCTGGAGCTCCCTGAGCACCAGACACAAGTCATTATTGAGCTATCATTTTAAAACTCTGGGAAAAGAAAGACCAATTTGAGAAAGAACATCAGCTTTTTGGTAATCCTGAAAAAGGTTTGCAGAGATAATGTTCCACTTTTGGTTAAAAAAACATTTCTAGAGAAAAAAGTAATTTAGTAACAGTGCTCACAATATCTCAAAGAATTTAAATCCCAGAGCCAGGGAGCTAAAGTGGCTTCACAACCAGAATTTCTTTTAAAATGTTTACCCATTAAGCTTATGGATCAAGTTTTAAAAATCCAGGTTCACACATGGTTTGCTGATGTAGTGCTATTTTTTCAACCAATTGGAAATATTCAAATGTGGGCACTAGTCATTTGTTGAAAGGCTGACCTACCAGGGTCCCTGTGTGGAGTCAGGCCAAGAAGAACAGGGTGTGGACTTCAAATTGCACAGTCCTGTGGTGGCACCAAGGGGTCATCCCACAAAGGGACGACACGGTGGATCCTCCCCACCATAACATGTCAGCTGGCTCAGCTGGCTCAGCTGCCAGGCAGTACAGCCCCGGGCCCGAATCCTGCCCTGTCCCTCTCTCCACTGCCCCTCATGCTGGACCCTGTGTGCCCTTCCTCAGTTCCTAGCTCTGTCTGAAGGGAGGGAGAGCCAGTCACACCCCAGGAAGTGTCCCCAAACAGGAGCCAGTCACCTTAGTCCTGGGACGCCCAGGGAACCACATCTGCCCCATTGAAAGGTCAGAGTGTTTGGTGATCACATCCTCAACCTCTTTATTTGCAGTTCACATCACAACTGCCATGTGCATAACTTTGCTGTCACGCCTGCCATCTGAGGGGCAATTTGTGAGCTGCTCACTGGGCCCTGTGATGGGGTGACAAGTCCGAAGAGTCCCACTTGTCCTACACAATCAAAGGATCAATATTTTCATTTCACGTTTTGTCTGCTCACTACATAAACACTTCTCCCCCCACCTTTGGTAACCACTGTTATAAAACAAATATGAAGATGGAGTTTTGTTGGTCCAGAGCTGTGGTTTAATTATTCCTGTCTGCTCTGCATCCCAGAATGGGTAATTCACTTTTCCAAATATGAGTGAAGGTTGACGGTTAAGATTTCATTCTAGGCCTGGCAGTAACAACATTTGCTGTTCTCTAATAATGTTGAAAAATTCCTTCCTGGACACCTGAATCTACATGGTTTTACTATAAGGAAAGTCAAAGGAACGAGCCTTGTCATGGAAATGTAGTTTCTTTCTGATTTGAGACAGCCCCTGAAGGTTGAAGGGGACCAAAGCAATGAAAGACAAGGGTGTTTGAGGGTGTCATTTGTGGGTAAATACAAATTATTTTCTTCTCTACCCCCCAAAAAGGTAATTACAAGCACTCACAGATTAAACTGTATTAGGCCCTGATTCCAAGCCAGGGTCCTTTGCAACAAGCAGTCTTGTTCCCTGTGCTGTTAATCTGTGTCCTGAAGCCTCCACGTGTGTGTTTGTGTGATGGAAGTTCTGTGAGGTCAGCCTGGGGCAGATTTGCCAAGAGCAGCAGTGGAGATGGGCCAGCCGGACCTGGGTTCTGCACGCAGCTTCTGTTGATGCACACTCAGCGTTCTGCTTATGCCCGTCAGAATCAACAGCTTAGCAGTTGGACCCAGTCAGGAACAGGCCCCTCATATTCAAATTCAAGGTGCATGTTCAGCAAATGAGAACAGGACCCTTTCAGCTTTTGAGACTATGAAGTTCACCTACCCCTAGACCAGGCTTTCTCAAAGTGGGGTTGCACAGAAGCCTGAGTTCAGCTCACATCCTTGGGGTCCAGTTCTCTGGCGTCTGGGTCCCAGGCGGCTGCCTCATGAATGACTCTGCCCGGTGATCTCACCCCCACATGGGTAGGCTCTACCCCGGCGGGGCAGGCACTTGTTCAGGTGTGGATCCAGCCCCTCGTCCCAGACAGACTGCCCCTGACTCCACCCCCCACCCCCCACCTGGCCTGCATGTCCCTCACCTGGGAGGCTCTCACTGCACTCTGGCCTGTCTCCTCATCTCTTTGGTCAGCACTGGACGTGCCGGCCTCCCTTCTCCACAGCGCACCTCCAGGGGCAGGAGGCTGAGGCTTCTGTACAAGAGGTGCCTGGCCGTGGGCTCCCCACATGGAGAAGGCTTGGCTGGCGCCTGAGAAAACCCCACAGATCCAAAGGACAGGTGGGTGGCAAGTTCTTAAAGAGGCATCCAAAACCCGGCTCTGCCCTGCCTGGGGGGATTCAAACTTCTGGGTGAAGGTACCCAAGGAGGGGTGCTCCCACCTGTGGGGTGCTTAGTGAGGGGTGCTCCCACCTGTGGGGTGCTCAGTGAGGGGTGCTCCTACCTGTGGGGTGCTCGGTGAGGGGTGCTCCCACCTGTGGGGTGCATGGTGAGGGGTGCTCCCACCCATGGGGTGCATGGTGAGGGGTGCTCCCACCTGTGGGGTGCATGGTGAGGGGTGCTCCCACCCGTGGGGTGCTCGGTGAGGGGTGCTCCCACCCATGGGGTGCATGGTGAGGGGTGCTCCCACCCATGGGGTGCATGGTGAGGGGTGCTCCCACCCATGGGGTGCTCAGTGAGGGGTGCTCCCACCTGTGGGGCGCATGGTGAGGGGTGCTCCCACCCATGGGGTGCATGGTGAGGGGTGCTCCCACCCGTGGGGTGCATGGTGAGGGGTGCTCCCACCTGTGGGGTGCTCGGTGAGGGGTGCTCCCACCCATGGGGTGCTCGGTGAGGGGTGCTCCCACCCATGGGGTGCATGGTGAGGGGTGCCCCCACCCATGGGGTGCATGATGAGGGGTGCTCCTACTCGTGGGGTGCTTTGTGAGGGATGCTCCCATTGGTGGTGAGTGGGTGCTCGATGGAGGGACCTGTCAGCTGTGAAACCACGACTGAAGCTGTGCCTTCAGGAAATGCCATGATCACACGAGTGAAGGGGACAGCCTGTGGTCCAGGGGATCCTTCGGAGGCCAAAGACCAGCAGGTGTGGTGACAGCTGCCCAGTTATGGCCCTGGGATCTGTGAGCACTGCTGCCCCATGAATCCATCCTGCTCTGGGCCTCTTGGCAGCAGGGTGGAGCAGGTCTGGAGTCAGGATCACCTGAACACGAAGGGATCCTGAACTCTGGGCTTCCACACATCTTCCTCAGAAGTGCTGAGGAACTTGCATAACCATGAGGAGCTGAGACTCTCAGGTTGTCTCCCGACGAGGGCAGATGTAAAGGCCAGAACCTCAGAGTGCAGGAGAGACCTCAGGAGTGGCCTGTGCTGTCCTCCTGGGGACGGCACTGTCACAGTGGTCCTCAGTGAAGACAGGCTGGGATCACTATAGGTGCAGGACAACTCAGGACATTTCCTCCTGGGGCCTCCTGGGAAGTGACCATACAACCCAGATAGTGACCAGGCCAGAGCTGCTTAAGAGTTTGAAAAGTCCTCCCCATTGATGGCCATGATGTCTAGTGCCATCCTGCCCCCCACCCTGACTTTTCACTGTGGCATAAAACGCAGACACAGAAAAGCACCCAAACAAAGCACAGCCAGATGAGTTGATCTAAAGCAAAATCTCTCGTGGCCACCACGCACACCAGGGGCAGACCTCGGCCTGTCTTCCGAGAGCCCCTCCAGGCCCTCGCAGTCAGTCTCCCCAAAACCCACCCCAATAACATTGCCCCACTTTTACCCTCATCTTGTCTGGCCTTTCCTGTGCTGACCACTCCTGTGTGCACCGAGACCCCGCAGTCTATCTCCTTGTTTCCAGAAGGTTCTCCTCAGTGTGGAGCCTTTTCAGGAAGGGAGTACTGGGACGATGGGTTCACACAACTCTAATCAAGGGCAAACAAAACAAAGAATTAACTAAAATTGAGTAGTTGACCTGCATAATGTCTTATGATTTTTAGTTTAAAACATTTAGTTAAATGTCTTATTTACCAAATTTAGGGAATTTTTATTTCATATGTTATCTACAATTTACAACAATTTGGTAAAATACACTTTTGTGAACAAAGTTAAAAACATTTGCTTTTTCTCTCTAGTTAATTTCTCCAAAATTCAAAAATTATTCACAAATAGTTTTATTTACATAAGTTTAATAAAAACCTGTTCTCTCCTTATAAACAAGGTACAATTAAAGACATTGGTTATATTACCAAGACTTTGACTAAAATGTCATATTAAAATATGTACTAAATGCTTGGTGTCGGGCGTTCCCAGACTGACAGCATAAAACTGTCACTTCCTTACAGGCCCCCAAATGTTAAAACTGTAAGTAAAATCTAAAGGTTGCTTTGATTTGGCTTCTTTGCCTCTGGGAGTTTTAAAATCTGAGATTCCTATATGGTCAATATGAAGAGTAAAAATCATGTTCCTAAAGAAAAGCTTTAATGCACCTGTTATCAGATTCTAGACTATACTGCTTTTGTTAACTACCTGTAGACTATGCTAGATCCTGAGTTCTAATTTCCTTCCATATTTGGCTGCAGAGCTCCAATTAAAAGCAGAAGCTGCTCAGCTCCTAGAGCCCTATTTGCTTATAGGGCATAAATTGTAAGAAATGAGACTGTGTCTGGAATATGGATCACACAGAATGTTTACCAGGCCTGTGGGAAAGTTGAGACCCCCAAAACAAGGAAAAACAAGCCACAGGGTTGTAACAGGTCTCACCCAAGTCCCAGGTTTATTTTACTTACTCAAGTGGTTGTTTTTAAGCCTACTTGAAGACTCAAAACCATTATGCAAACTAAAATTGTTACATTACTATTGATTTCACTTTGTGTTTTCTCTTTTCAAACCTTGTATCTGTTACTTGTTACATTTTTACAAAAGCACAACTCCTAACAAAATGATGCAGTCCCAGCACTTTAAGATGATAACAAAAGACTAAAAAACAAAAAAGGAACTAAAGGCTGTATTAGATTCCAGGGAGACTTAGCCTGACAGCCACCTGCTTCAAGCTTCCCTTGTGGCTCCTGTAAGGTACTGACACTGACTCATGGCTGCCAACCACCCCCACCCCCCCCCAACTGAAATGAGACCAACATCTGACCCCAGCATGGGGACCTCAGGACCTGGAACAGGAGGGCGGATCAGTGACACTGTCACAGAGAGACCTCAATCGAACGGGGCAGTGAGGAGGTTGTGGGAATCCAAGCAGAGGGATCACAGTAAGGAAACCCTGGCGCACGGAGCCGGGAGTCCCCGAGGGGAGCCTCTGTGCTCATGATCTGGTAACCAAAGCCGTCGCACAAGCCTGCAGAGACCTCGGCCTTACACAAAGGCCGTCACAGTCTGACTTCTACGAGGACATCAGCACCTGCCTGACCAACCTCCAACTGACATTTCCTTTGTAGCCACAGAACTATTTCAAAACAATTATGTGACTTTCCCCATCTTTGCCTTTACAATCCGTTGCCTTCCCTAATCTCCAGGAATATGCACGTGGTTTATGGTGACACGCACGCATTGCCATTGCAACGCTTTACTCCCAAATACTCTTTCTCTTAGGGAGACTCCCTCTGTGTTATTTAGGCCAACAACAAACTGTAAGAGGACACGTTTCAGACAACGTGTGAATATGGGCGCGTTGAAGAGATTGTTTCATCTGTTAATTTTGTGGGTGTTTTTACTATTATTAAATCATAGCTCTGTACATTAATGCGATCATGGGGCACCATACACTGGTTTTATAGACCGTTTGACACATTTTCGTCACACTGGTTAACATAGCCTTCCTGGCATTTTCTTAGTTATTGTGTTAAGACAATTATATTCTACATCTGCTAAGTCATGGAAAAAGCCCAAGTGTCCATTGATCCACAAATGGATTAATAGACTGGTATATGTACACCAAGGAATATTATGCAGCCTTAAGGAAATAAGCCTTAATATTATGCCTTGTCTGTTCATTTAGATCAAGGCATGGCTGTTAGAAGAGGTGGTGGCTCCTCTGTCCTTGCCCTTGGGTGTAACCTGAACTAGGCAGAGCTGATGGCTCTGTTTGTCCCCTTGCAGGTGCTCTCTGACTGCCCTGCCACCCCCAGTCGTGGGCCCTGAGACACTCATCTGCCTGGACTGCATCTGGGGGTATCCGGGTGAGCAGGGTTCCCTCTGGGTTCAGCCATGGACGTACTTTCAGGCCATCTGGAGATTGGGCCGGGGAGAAGGTGCATGGCCCTGACTGCTGCCAGCTGGGTATTGTGTCTGGCCGCCCCCTTCTGGATCCTCAGACCCCTCCTACTGCCACGCAGACTCAGCTCCTCCCTGCGGTTTTGAGGCCAGAGCGACAGCCGCCTGTGGGCAGCCCCCTTGCGACTTCCCCAGCTCCTGTGCTTCCTCCGTGACTCCCGTTTTAGTTCCACCTGTGTCTCTCTGGGGTCCTGCCTTACTGAGGTGGGATGATGTGGAGTCTGCAGTGTGCCTTACACTACCCCAGGGTGAGACGTATGCACACAGGGGTTGGGGGGTAAACAGGACGGGTGTGTCAAAGGGCTGTCAACCGTATGCGACGAGGCCATGGAACTTGTTATACTCGGTGACATCACCAATAAAAAGCCCCTGCCACCTCAGCTCCAAAGCCTGAAGTGACACAGGCCACAGACGCGCTAAAGTCAGTGCAGAAAGGGCAAGCTCTTCAAACTTGAGGGAAAACAGCATTTCTACTCAGTCTATATTATTTAACAGCATAAAGAAAGCTTATTTTATAATCAATTTTATAAAATTAGCATAGCCATAAACCAAAACCCGATAAGGGTAGTATCCCTCCCAATCCCAATATTGTCCAATCTTACTATGAATATTTAATACAAAACATCTAAGAAAAATTTAACACATTGTTATGAGTTGAGTTTTATTCCTTTCTACCCCACCAAAGATAATCTGAAACTCTAACTTCCAGGACCTCAGCTGTGACTTTATGTGACCTTATTTGCAAATAGGGTCATTCAGATGTGATTATTTAAGAGGAGGTCACAGCAGACAAGGATGGTCCCTTAATCCAATGTGACTGATGTCCTTATAAGAAGATGCCACACACACTCACACATGCACATATTCACAGGCACACACATGCACACACTCAGCACACACTCTTAGCACACATGCACATACTCATAGGCACACACATGCACACATCCACACACGCACACACTCTCAGCACACACATGCATGCACTCACCTGCACACACTCAGTACATGCACACACTCTCAGCACACATGCACACACTCACATGTGCACACACTCTCAGCACATACATGTGCACACTCACACACCCCACTAGCTGTATGAGAAGTAGACGTGGAGGGAAGGCCCATGTGGAGGGAGTGGCAGGGTGGTCTGGGAAGCCGGGAGCTAGAGGAAGTAAGGAAGGCCCCTTCCTGGAGATGCGGGAGGGAGCGGGCATGGACAGCACCTTGGTCACAGACTTCCAGACTCTAGAACCAAGGTCATAAATTTCTGTTCTTTAAGCCACCCGGCTTGTGGTTCTTTGTCAGCATAGCCCCTTGACACTCATATACAGTCAGATCGGCATTTGTATAAGATTAATGTGATGTGTACAAGGATTGCTTATTCTAGAATTAAATGATGGCTTAATATGAGGAAATATATTAATACAATTTATCACGTTAATTGTTTGGAGAAGAATGTTTATAAAATCACCTTGATAAAAGGGATTTGATTAAAGTTATGCGTCTATTCCCAGAAAAATGCATATATGTGTCCTGTACATGCAACACGTGACCCCTACCTGCCCATTGGAAAACCCAGGAGAACCGTATGGAAAACCATGGGAATGAACACGGAGAGGGAGAGTGGCCGATAAAGAAACACACCAAAGTCAATGGCTTTTTAACTACCAAACATTAGAAACAGTTAGAAAACACCATAAATAAAACGGCTTCATAATAGCCATCAAACATAAACTCTGGGATGTAAACTTAAGCAATATGCAATCCTGTACAAAGCAATCTATAAAATTTTACTGAAAGAAATAAAATAAGACAAATGAATGGAAGGATTATTAACTCAATATTATAAAGATGCCATTTCTCTTCTAATTAATCTAAAAATGCAATCCCAGTGAAAATTCCCAAATGAGTCTGAAGGTTATCAGGATGGCTGAGTGAATAAATAGAACAGTTTTGAATTTTTCATACTATTGAGGAGAACTTGCTCTATAGATATAAAATTTCTTTTCTGGAGTCTTTGTTAAAATGAAGTGTGACTCAAGTCAGAGAACGGAAAAATAGGTGGAACAGAACACAAAGTCTCAGAGCAGTGCGGGTGGGGACACAGCCCAGGCTACAGATGGCTTTAGACTCAGCCCAGGAAGGCTGGGTTATGCAATAAACAGCAGAGAAACAACTTATTACATTTGTGGGGAAAATGGTAAACTCAATCCTTAGCTCAAACTACAAAACAAAGTCAGTTCTGGATTGATTAAATATTTAAAGATGAAAAACATGAATCTATTAAAGCATGGGGATGCAAATAGGCTATTTCTTTCCTGTAGAACAGGGATGAGTGAGGCCCTGCCCGGCTTGTCCAGTGGCAGGAGGCCGGAGGCCACGCTGGTTTGCAGGCGCTGTGGCCAAGGGCACGTCTATGCTTACCTGGTGGGCTACCTTGGGCAAGAACCTCATCTCTCTGTTTTCCAATTTCTTCTTCTCTGAAATGGGAAAAACCAGTCCCCTACTTTGTTGTAAAGGTGAAATAAAATGACTTGTAACCTGCAAAGGACCGAGCATTTGAGAAACACATGTGATGTTTACATGTTAAAAATTACACACGACAAAACCATCTCAACATTGTGAGCAGGTATCAAAGAAAGGTTTATACCATCTTTGGTGGGCACTGCCTCTGGCACGGCCTTTTGACATGTGCGTGTGTGTGTGTGTGTGTGTGTCTACATACAGTGTCCTTGAGCCTCTGTGTTCATGGAGCCACTGTGTAGGGCACTGTCGGCAGCACACAGCCCACCAGAGATCACGGCAGCTACAGCAGCAGGGCCCGGCGCCACCCGCTCCCGGAGTTTGCTCCCAGTCACGGGGTCTCCTGGTCCATGTGCGTGTATTCACATGACCTCCCACAGCTGGGTTTCTCCCTTATAAACTGAGGGATGAAGGTGTCTGCCTGAGTAATAGTCATCAAACGCTCAGAGAGCCCACAGGGACTCTGAAAACCCTAGTATGTGAATGTTTAGGAATTTGGCAAACTCATAAAGTTAGTTTTTGCTTTTTCACATTTTTGCAGTGATTTTTCTCTTTTGAGTAAATGACCTTTGCTCTGGTTGACCCAAAGCACCCATCTTTTTGGAGAGGAGCATCTCACACAGAAGCAGGTTGAGGAGAAAACATGTTCTTGTGTAAAGACTCCAAGGCTGCAGCAAGCAGCAGCTCTGGGAGCCGGCGAGATGGGTTTACAGCATCCTTGCCCTGTGGTCATCTAACTTCAGAAGAAAGTGGGGGGTTCCTCTCTGGCTCTGGCTCTGGCTGCTGACCAGGGGCTAGGAAGATGGGGGGCTGGAAACCCCTCTGCCCCAGACATTATGGAAGGGATGGGAGAGGCTGGGATGGCAGCCAGCGTGTCCAGCTTGTGTCCCAGCCTCTCTTCTCTGAGCTTCATGTCAGCCACAGAATGGAATGGTTGGTGGAGACAGGACTCAGTGAAACTGCCCTGCCCTGGCTTCAGTGGGAGGCAGAGGGAGGTTAAGTATCCCTGGAGCCTGAGCACGTGGAGAGAGTCAGGGCCACAGGTCACACCAGCCTCAGCCTCAGCAGGACTAGCAGCTGCTGGGGAGACCTGGGGCCAGAGTCCCCCATCTTGGGAGGGTGTAGACACCAGCATAGCACTCGACACCTCTGAAGGAGTGAGACAGGGAGGGGAAGCTGAGGCTAGTGGCTGCCTCAGTCCCGGGAGCGAGTCACGATTTAGAGCAGGCTGGACATCAGCTGAGGCTCCCCTGCCTCACTGGCCAGGGTTTCTGAGGAAGGCCTGATATGCTGTGGCCAAAGTTAATGAGCCCCCCCTTCTCTGAAATGCCAAATTGCAGCCAGAAAGTCTTGAAACACATTTTGCAAAGGGTTAGTACATTAATATAAAGATATCTTAGTTACCAAAAAGAAAACAGGGCAGAAATCCCAAAAGAAAAATAGATAATAAAAAGATATGAAATGAAAATAAAAATACATTGAAAACAAAAGTAAAGCATTAGCTGTCAAATTAGCAAGGACTTTTTTTTTCTTTTTTAGAGACAGAGTGTCACTTTGTCACCCTTGATAGAGTGCAGTGGCATCATAGCTCAGAGCAACCTCCAGCTCTCTAGGGCTTAGATGATTCTCTTCCCTCACCCTCCCAAGTAGCTGGATTACAGGCACCCGCCACAACACCCAGCTATTTTGTTGTTGTTGTTGCAGTTTGGCTGGGGCCGAGTTCGAACTCTCACCCTCAGTATATGGGACTGGTGCCCTACTTACTGAGCCACAGGCACTGCCGACAGACGGTTTTTTAAAATCTAAGTTTTGTATTTGGCATGTAGGATCACACGTATCTGGGTGATACCTGTCAGTGTTTGGACACAGGGGACGCAGGTGAGAGCAGGGTGACCAGCATACCCTCTCAAACATGCTGCCTTTCTCTGTGACGCTGGTGGCCAGGGTGCACCTTCTGGTTCTATCACGTGCAGGGACAACTGGGATGTGGCAAGTCTGGCTGCACTGCATTGGCCAGCCTCTCTGAGGGACACTTGGCCCATCACATGCCTTAGGCCCCCAGTGGCCCCCGGTCACTTCCCTGTAGTGCTGCCAGCCGAGGAGCAAGGGTGTGAATGGCTCAGACCTGCCCGACCTTAACAGCTAATACATCAGGAGAAACCAGCAGTAAAACCATCAAGAGAGAAAAAAATAACCAACAGCAATGAAATTGGGAAAGACAAGTGAGGGTGAGGGGCCGCCCAGGAGGCCCGGCCTGGTCTGGAGCAGTGCTGGTGCAGGTCTCAGCAGCTCCTGGCTCAGGAACACTCAGAGCTGAGGGGTCTTCAGGGGAATCACAGCTGGGAGGTTGTGGGGGTCTCAGGAGTCGGACCCTCTGAGGGGAGACCTCCGGAGCTCCTCTCCGAGCCAGCAGATTGAGCTGAGTTGGGCTTCCTGAGAGCAGGGCCATCCCCTAGGCAAGGAGCTGTGTCCAGCTGTTGGCATGGTCTCAGAGGACAGAGTCAGCATTGGGAGGTGGGGGGGTGCCACTGCCCACTGGGGCAGCCCTGATCCTGGGGCTCTCCAGACTGGTCATTTCGGCCCCTTGGCCACACTTCTGTGGGGCCTGGGGCTGGGTCCTTGGGCAGGAGTGGTTGAGAGTCAGGCAGGCTCCCTTCAGTCCTTTTCCCTACCTCATGGCCAGGGACAGAGGGTCTGGGATGCCTGGCCTTGGGGCATCAGGCAGGCAGAGGGACAAACCTGGAACCCCAGTCCTTCATGGAGGCTGGCCCTGAAGGGCTGGGGTTTTATAAGTCTCCCCTGCCTGATATCCAGCTTCTCACAAATCTGGAAATAGCCTCAGTGGGTCCCCTGCTCTCACTGCTCCCTGGAAAGGCAGGTAGGTGCTGGCATCCCTCCAACCCTGGGCTTCCATAACAGAGGAAGAAGTCACTGCCGGCACCGTGTCCGAGGCAGGTGCCCCAAGATGAGCCAGGCAAAGTCACATGGCCTTCAGCACTTGTCATTGTGGTTACACATTCACACAGACACACAGACACAGACACACAGAGACAGACACACACAGATACACACAAGGTACAGAACCCAACTCAGAAGAAAACACTGTCACAGAACAGGGAAGAGAAAAGCCGGCCTGTGGAAACAAGGAGACAAACTGATTACTCAAGTAATGTGGTCACAGAAGCACAACACTGGGAATTAAAGAGACAGCACCGCAAGACAAAATCAGTCACCGAGCGCAGGAATGCAGGGGACAGAAAACAGCAACCAAGAGATGGAGTAGAAGCTTCTCATCCCAGGAGGACGGTGACGGTCAAAGATAGCCAAGAACTCAGTGCAGGGAGGGGCACACGCATTCCCAAAGACAGCTGAGAACTCAGTGCGTGGAGGGGGATGTGTGTTCAAAGTCACGAGAGCAGGGAATTTCCTCACAGTGAAGGAAACAGAGCCTGCCCACGGAAAGGGAATTTGACACAGAGGCCTCGGCAAGGACACGTCTCCCGCTGTGACGCAGAGGCTGACTTGGAAGGGCACGCACCACAGCACTGCCCTGTCGGCTCTGGAGAGTGGGGTCTTGGGCCCTTTGTTTTTATTGTCTATTTTTTTATCTTCTTGACAAAATCTTTTAATTCCTTGGGCAGCGAAACACTGTTTAAAAACACCCACTGGAATAAGACACATGGTGTGAAGAACAGGGGTGGTTACATGGCTGCCAGGGAGGTAAGCTCCAGGTTCAAAGGCACGTCTTGAAGGGACACTTGCACACACACCACCTGCCACTTTGTGGTGCTGAACCAAGGGTTCAAATGTGCTCCCTAACCCCCAAAGTGCCTGTCTCCTGCCTCTGCCTGCATGTCTGTGGGCTCTGGGGAGGCCCCTTCTCCTCTGGGAGGCCCAAGGCAGGGGCTCAGCCTCTCTGGGGAAAGAGGCCTGAGAGGTGGTCTCCCTTGTAGGTCTCCCTTTCCCCCATGGGTTCCCTCTCTCCCCATAAGCCCCCATCTTCCCATGGGTCCCCCTCTCCCCATGGGCCCCCCTCCCCATAAGCCCCCATCTCCCCATGGACCCCCCTCTCCCTATGGACCCTCCTCTCCCCATGGGCCCCCCATCCCCATGGATGTCCCCCTCTCCCCATGGACCCCCCTCTCCTCATGGGCCCCCCCTCTCCCCATGGGCCCCCATCTCCCCACGGGCCCCCCTCCCCATGGATGCCCCTTTCCCCTGAGGTTCCTCTCTCCCTGTGGCTCCCCCCTCTTTCCCCCACAGCACCACTAACTTTAAACACAAATCCCAGGAAAGGATGCATTTTAATATATAAAAATGTTACTCTTCTTTATCCAAAACTTGGTTTTGCAATACCAGGAGTTTTCTAGACACTTTTAACGAAGTATTCACCCTCTAATGCAAACTTTGGGACTTTCCTGATGACATAGAGTGTGATATTTTTTATTATTTCTTGTACATGATCCAGTGTCATTGAATTTTACTGTCCTGAGGGAACATTTTAGGAAACCTGCCTGGAAATCACATTCAAGCAAAGTTTTAATATAAACTGCAAACAAAGAGAACAAGGGATTTTATTATATTAAGAGATCATTTATTCTATACATCGGCAGAGTAAAGTTATCTGGAGAGTCTCAATTTTATAACCATCTGCAATTTAAATGAGTCTATTTTTATTGAATCATAACATATCATGCACTGGGCACCTAAGCTGGTGTTCAGAATAAGACAATGCTTTTTATTTATTTTTTAAAATGTCCCCACACACCCCCCCCTGCATTCCAAATTTCAGTTAAAGAATTCTGCATAATTTGCATGGTATATGGTAACATTTTCTTACTTCAAAATGCATAACAAATCTGTTTTAAAAACAGCCACCACCAGCTGAAGGATCGCATGGTTTCACAACCTAATTATAAACACTCAGTGATCTCCGAGGCACAGCAAAGCAGGGAGATGCATCTCTTTGGCAGAGAAATGGCATTTTTATAGTAAAATACTTTGTGCTAGGAAAGTAATTAAAACAAAGCATTCATTCTGGTTCATCTTGTTAAACCAGGCTGAGATCACACCTTGAAAACGTGTTTGAGTTCTCTCTTCGACATTTAGGAGGGGAGAGAGGACCTGGGAAGAGAAACGCAGGTGTCCCCTCCAGCTCTGGGGCTTGTCCTGTGGGCTCATCCTGAGTGCTGCGAAAGGCTTTCAGGAGGGAAAGAAATCTACTTTAGTGTATTTCTCATTGGCTCCTTGTTTCTATAAGATATCAGTTATTTATTTACCTGAATAACTGAAGTCAGATGTCTAATTTTGCTCTTGATTAAAAAAACATGTGATGAAAGCGGGCTCTGAGCAGAACTCAGCATGCAGGTTTGAGGGGCAGCGTCAGTCAAATTCTCCTTCCTAGCAAGTGGAAAGTTGATGTCCCCACACTCGAAGAAACCATCCCTTCACCAAGTGCACTATTATCACCGTGAGTGAATGCCTCTCCACTCTCTGGCCTCACTCCCTGGATTGCCTGGAGGAAAGATGGGTCCCCCTCTTAGCCTCTCCGCTCTGCCTTTCCAGAGCTCAGCGCAGACTTTCCTCCCAGGCTGGGGGTGCTTCCCGCAGACCTGGTGCCCTTCCACCCTGCCTTCCTGCATCCAGCCTTTGGGGCCCAAACACTTGTTGACTAGATGGTTAACACACGAATCACAGGTTGTATTCTTTTGAGCATAGGCAAATGATCTTAGAAAGGATGAATTTGAAAATTTCCTTTGGAAAATATGCAGAATGGCTCTAGTATGTAATTAAACCCTCCTGGGGAGACTCTGCTCGTCCTCTAGACCCTGGAAGTCAGGCCTGCATGAGACCAGCCAGACACACTGGGCAGAGCTTGGAGGCAAAGGTGAGCACTGGGCTCCTGCAGGGCTCTCTGGCCACACACTGACCCTCCTGCAGCAGTTGCAGAAGTCCTAGCATCTGGTCCCAGAGGGGGTCCTGGGTGGCAGTGATGACAGCAGTGGGCTTTTGCTACAATCTCTGTGGCTGCTTCTCCTGTGAGCACCAGAGTCAGGCTCTGAGGCTTCCAAGCTGTGGCAACGCCCTTTTGAAAAAGGGATGAGCTAGCAAATCCTCTCTAGTGGGACTACCAGAGTTGAGCATGGAGTCTGCGACTAAGAGCCCTGACATGTCCCGGTAGTCCCAGTTTACTGAATCCGTGCGCCCCAGGCGGTCCTGGCTTACTGAATCTGTGCGACCTCGGAGGTCCTGAGGTCCCGGCTTACTGAATCTGTGCGCCCCCCAGCCGTCGTGGTTTACTGAGTCCGTGCACCCCCCGGCCATCCCGGCTTAGTGAATCTGTGCGCCCCTTCTCCACATCAGGGTTTCTGGCATTTCAGCTTTAGTGAAAACTATTCTGAAGTCCAACTTGGAGCTGACCAATGGAGAAATCAACTAAACCCATTCCCAGTGGATCCAGAATCTCTGCTAAGTTCCCAGTTTTCATAAATTTAACTTTATTTGAATGTGTGCCCCTGTGTCCTGGGGTATAGTATCCTCAAATCTGCAATTGTAGATATTATTCAAGTTCTCTCTTTATAAGGTAGCAAATAATTCTTTTAGTGGATATGTTTTCTTCTCTTGGGTTTGATGCAATTAGCTTTTTAGGTTATAAACAGAAGTAGCTTCTAATTATAGGTCCAACAGGAATGGAAAAGGGTTAGTGACAGGGCGAGAGGATTGCCTTTTAAAATAGAGCAATCTCTGGTGAGGCCCAAGTTCCCAGGGTAGGGCCTGACTCTGAAAAGGGAGAGGGGGTTGCTGCTTCTAGGAAGGGACACTCCATGTGTTAGTGGTTTGGAGACCCTTGTTTCATCCTAATACTCTCTATTAGGACTTGTATTTTAATTGTCAGCTTCCTTCTTTTTCCTAATCAGTGCCCTTCTTTTTACTTAGGAGATCTCCAGAGGCCATGACTAAAACTCACAATATGCCAAGGAATCGGGTTCTGCATCTGATTTTCAGCTCTTAGAGATTTATTTAACACCATTATATGATCTTGCTGTTCGTCATGTCTTAAGCTAAGACATTTTAGCTTTGAACTTGTTTTAGTTTTAAGCTTGCCGTCATAATTAGAAACCACTAACTCGCCCAACAGTCCCTGAATCCCTCATGCACATTCTAACCGTCTGTGACTGTAGATTTGGTCTCCCAGTGCTGTGGCTTCTGAAAGTGCTTCGTCGCAAGTTCCGGGGGTGACTCCAGTAACTGCTTCATGATTTTGTGCCGCCAACTCTCTGTATCCCACGCTTTGGCACTAAACGGCCAGCTCATGAAACCACAGATGCTGTTTTCTTGTGGATTCGTTATCTGTACCTGCTCTGCTAACAATTATACTCAGCACCTAGAATTTGTAAGTCAGGGAGCCGAGCAGCAGTGATTTATATTTGTGATGGAAAAGCTGAAGGAGACAGCAACCACTTGGGGACGAGACCAGTGCCACTCTCTCTCACCAGTGACACCTGAGACTCTGGGAACAAGACATTCGTGCATCTGACCTGAAGAGACAGAGCTCCAGTCAGAGGCTCTGGACGTTGCTCAGCTCTGCTGTGTTCATCTGTGATGCTGGGTTGAATCTAGGGTGACCTTGGGACGAGCAGGGTTGTTCTACACCCTTGGTGATACAGAAAGGCAGAGGGGGGCCAGGGTTGGCTGAGAAAGATGTTCTGCAGTTGCTCCCACACGGTCCAGCACGTCCTTCTCTTGTTTAAGTTTGTCAGCATGCAGTTCTATTGCTGTCAGCAAAAACCCAAACAAATTAACAAACAAACAAAAAAAATGGGGTCCTGCAGGAAACTGTGTATCAGCAGGAATTTCTGGGTGATGGGAGTACACCATGCATGATGAAGACACTGCTTTATGAAGCTGTGTTTGTGATTGGTAAAAAGTTTCATGGATGTGAGTTCTGTCCACATGATTCAATTCAACACTTTCCTTGTCTCTGTGCCGTTGAATTATGAGAAGTAAAAGATTTATGAGACATTCAAGGAACTCAGATGTATAAATAAGCACAATAAGCCTTCTCTGGGTACTGTACAAAATCTGGAAGCTGACAAAGTCCATTTTTCTTTGTCTGAGCCCCTAGAATATGCATATACTCCACGCACATTTAGATGAGCCCAATTTTATGGCTCCCGCTTCTAAAAGTGAAATGCAATTGAACAGAAATTGAATTGGATAGAAAGTGCTTTATCTATTTTAGCACGAGATGATAAATTTAATTAATGCCGACTTTAAGATGTTCATGCAGGAGGTGTGGCAAAAAGTTGCGGGATGTTTAAATTTTTGGTCACCTCTCAACTGGAAGTTATGGAGAGATGCACAAGGTGGTGTCTCTTTGGTTTAACAGAAGTAATCGCTGCATGCTGTCTTCAGCAGGGCAGTGACCATGGATGCTGATGTGACACAGGGTGTCAGTGCTTCCAGCCACCCGTCCCCCACTCTTACACTTCACTTGTGCTTCCCTCGTTCCCTTCTGGAGGGCAGGTCCTCAGCTTCATGTCCAGTCCTGAGCAGGGCAACGCCGCTGAGGCAGGGACACCTGAGGCCATAGCTTCCTGTCAGGGACCTCCAAGTGCAGTGTTTGCTGCTTTTCACCCTGTGAAAGGTGTTCTGGGCAGGACGGGTCTGGCCAGGTTCATCTGAAGGGAAACTAGGCCTGCGTCCCAGAGTCCATGTAGTGCCCAGCATGGAGTGTCCTGGACAAATCCTCAGCGGGATGGGGAAGGTGGGGCCTGGCTTCAGGGTGGTCTGACAGGCACTGGAATCCTCTCATCCTGCCCGCTTAGGTGTCACTGCTGCTGGTCCACATGCGTCTCAGCAGCATTAGGTCTGCAGCTGAGCCTCCTGGTGGGTGCTCCCTGGATGTGTCCCCAGCGGCTCTCTCCAAGGCTAGATTCTGGCTGCAGAAGCCCCGCCCAGCCCAGGTGCCCTGCCAGCACCACCTGCACCTGCAGAGGGCGCTCCTGCCCCACCCCTGTGTCTGTGTGCCTGTGGCGGGCTGAGGTCCCGGCCCTGGAGGGGTGGGGACCCAGAGTGCATTTCCCAGCTCACCCACGACCTTGGGCCACAGTGCAGGGTACAGTGTGGGAGCTGGGCATGGCCTGGGCTCTGCCCCTGACCTCTCTGTTATGCATCATTTTTTGCCCGTGGCCTCAGGCATGGAAGGTCCCAGCTCCCGAGTGAACTCCAGGAGGGGGCCTCGCCATGTGGGCAGTGAATGTGACTCCCTGGGTTTCCAGGCCACACAAGTTCCTGTCTCTACCCAGGTCATTTGGAAATGCCGTCATCAAGGTGTGTGGGCCACCCCCACAGACTGTCATATGGCAGAGCCCTGGCTGTGTCCCCCACTGTGCACATCTGTGCTTGTCCCTTTATGGGCACTCTGCCTTCTATCTGTCATGAGACTTCCTGTTACCTGCAGGTTGGCCGTGGGTCCTCCAAGCTGCTCACGTGACCGTGACGTCATTTCCAGCTTAGTGAGCTGGTTGGTGCTATTCAGAAGACCAGCTTGTCATGGCAGAGGCACAGAACACGTGTGACACCGTGGAAGCAGGTCTGCTCTCTAGTAGAGGAGCACTAGGAGGCAGCCATCCCTTCTTGCCTGGAAAGCAGAGAGACAACTTGGGGTCTGGAATCAGTCAGAATTCATTTATTGCTCCTGACAGTGAAGTTGTATTCAGTGTTGATCAGTATTTTATCTTTGTGATCAGTTTAAAATACTTTTGAAACCTTCCCATTTCTGCTGTATTTCAGCTGGAAGAGTAGCTCTGTTGAATGTGCATTTGGCACAAATGGATTTGCGAGGGTTCCACGCACCTGCAGCGTCACCATGGAGCAGTGCGTGGTGCTGAGGGTGACCTTCTGGGGACGCCTGAAGGGAATAGCCCTGTCACCACATTTGCACTGCCCTGGCTCCATGCTCTGTCATCAGGTTATTAGTGTGAGGGTGGCACAGGAGGGAATAGGACCAGTCTGGCACCAGCTGGTCCTTGGCCTCTGCCAGGCCGCCCACTACCTATTGGCACCGCTGACCTGCCCTATAGGGAGAGGGGCAGAGGAGCCCCCTGCACTGTTCACACAGAGGGGACAGAGAGGCTCCGAGTCATATCCTGAAGATGTGACACCCAAGCAAGTTACCTACAGCTGCTGGTGTCTGTCAGGTGATGGAGGTAGGCCTCAGGCAAGGGCAAAAGTGCACCTGTCCCTGAGCTAGTGGGAGCCAGTGAGGATTTATGCATGTGGAAAATGTGCAGGGTGAGCAGGGTGGGTGGGTGGAGGGGCCTAGAAGGCAGGGCCAGGTGCCTGATGTCAGGGCTCCCCCATTCTGTACTGGGCTCCACCCATCCCACCTTTGGATGACAACTCTGAGCAGGGCAGGGTCACCTGGTCTCTCCTGAATGGAGACCTGTGAGTAGGTGACTCATGGGCATCAGGACTGCTTAAGGGAGTAAGAGGGATGGGCACCGGTCCTGGCAAGGGGAGGGTGGAGCTGTGAGAGCTCCTGGTGCCCGGGGAAGAAGGAGTTGCTCTAGGACATGGCTCTGGTTGACTCTGGCTGGAGCTGGGATGCTTCTGGGACACAACAGGTTGGGAGACAGCTGAGCTCCTCCACACACGTAGTGTTGGGGCTCCTGCAGGTGCTGGGGGCTCTGCTGGACAGTGGGCCTCCTGAGCCCAGGACTTACCGTGAGCGGGCTCTGGGCTATGGCTGACAGGGCTTTGTGATTATGTCTCCTCAGGGCAATTGGGTTCCCAGTGAATCCGGCTTCCTTTGATTTATTTTCCACAGAAAAGAAAAGATTTTATCCACAGACTTGTCAGGCTTTTGCTAGTGATTGACATTGGTGCTTTTAAAAAAGTGCCGTATTTCATGGGGACTGTTAGCCCTCATCTCACAAGGAGAGCTTTTAGGCCCGGGGCACTCTGCGTCATTTCTGTCAGCTCTAGGACCAGGTTTATTGTGGGCTTATTAGTTCCAAGCGCATGATTCACTGTTTGCATTTTGAATATGGTGTCTGTAGGTTTTAAGGCTCCCACTTTATTCCTACTGGGAATTCCTCAATAGACAGACACTAAAGATCAAACTTCCAGGAAGTTGCTTTCCTTCTGAGTCTCCGGCTCATTTTAAGATGTCTGTGATTAATGGGAATAAACCAACAGACCAGCATTGCAGTCCAGCCGGGCTGGTAGCCCAGGCCTTCTGGGGAGAGGCCTCTGCCACAGAGGGGACAGAATCCCTGGCTGGCTGCTGTGTCCTGCAACTTGCTGTTGCCTCTCATGCACCTGTGATGACAGGTGTGCAGTGAAGGTGCCACTGCACACCCAGAGACAGCAGCTGATGCCCAGCCACGGGACCATGAAATTGGCCACCAAACCACACTAGGATGGGGCACCCATGTGACTCAGGGATCAGTATAGGGGTTCTTTAGTCCTGCCAAATGGAATATACTGTCATTCCCTCAAGTCACCTGTGAGAGTACCAGTGAATGCGTATTGACTGAGGCCAGTGGAAAAAAACAACAGAGGTGTTGTCTCTTCAATGCCACACAAAGACCCTCTCACCAGGCAAGCCTTATATTTTCTGTCACCACAGATTCTGGGGTCTGCACTGGCCCCAGAATCTCCCTGAGCCCTCCAGACACACCCTGGCAAGAGCCCTCTGTTGCTGCTGTCCCTGCTCCAAGAAGTTCATGACAAGACGTCCACCAGTAGAGCAAGGGGGTTCTGGGGCTGCCTCACCACCCAGATCTCTCCTTGTCACAATGGCTTGCAGAATAGGTGGGTCTGGGGCATTTGCACACTTAAACCTTTGGGTGGAATTTCTCTTTTTCTCCTTTTCCACATTCAGCAGAAATGTCATCTGTAACCTTCTTTGCCCTTCAGCAGCATTTCATGGACTCCCTTCAGCCACCCCGACGTTTTCTCCACTTGCTACAGAGAATGACAAGATTGATTTTTTTATTTAAATAAGTGAAGCTTCTTCAACTACATCTTCATGAATCTTGTAAGTGCACATCTTATAGGCAAATGACACAATGTTCTCTCATTATGTTTGTCCTATGGGTTCCCATGGCACCCACAACATCCTTCTCACTGAGGCAAAATTCAAGTATCACTAGTGGTCAAAAGCTCAGAGAGTACTGCCGTCTACTTGTACAATATCTGCTTCTCTCTGCATAGGAGACTTAGAAGCCTGCCTTGAAGTAAAATTATCAAATAAAAGATGTAATACCTTACTCAGCAGCAACAAAGAAAACAAAATACCTAGGAATATACTTAATAGAGGAGGGGGAAGACCTCTATAGGGAGGAGGGGGAGAAATCCAGAAGAAAGAAACCACAGAGGATGGAAGCAGATGATAGGGAAGCCATACCACATTCATGGACAGGTACACTCAACACTATTAAAATGGAAACAGATGGGAAGGCATACCACATCCATGTATGGACAGAAACAACACTGCTAAAATGGAAACAGGTGGGAAGCACATCATGCTCATGGATACGGAAGATATACTACACTCATGGATAGGCGGACTCAACACTATTAAAATGGAAACAGATGGGAAGATATACCATGCTCATGGATAGGGAAGACATACCAGGCTCATGGATGGGCAGAATCAACACTATTAAAATGGAAACAGATGTGAAGACATACCATGCTTATGGATAGGAAAGACATACCATGCTCATGGATGGGCAGAATCAACACTATTAAAATGGAAACAGATGTGAAGATATACCATGCTCATGGATAGGGAAGACATACCAGGCTCATGGATGGGCAGAATCAACACTATTAAAATGGAAACAGATGTGAAGACATACCATGCTCATGGATAGGGAAGACATACCAGGCTCATGGATGGGCAGAATCAACACTATTAAAATGGCTAAACTATCTAAAGTGATTTGCAGATTCAATGTAATTCCCATTGAAATACCAATGCCATTTTTTTTGCAGATCTAAAAAAAAAAAAAAAAAAAAAGTTCCATACTTTGGATCCAGAAAAGACCCTGAATAGCCAGTGCAATCTTAAGTAATTAAGAACAAAGTGGGAGGCATCACCTTACCAGACTTCAGGCTCTACCACAAAGCTGTAGTAATCTAAACAGTATGGTACTGGCACAAAAACAGAGACATAGACCTGTGGGTCAGAGCAGAGAACCAAGAGATGAAATCATCCTCATATTCCTATCTGACTTTTGACAAAACAGTTAAAAGCATAGGCTGGGAAAAGAATCCCTGTTCAATAAATGGTGCTGGGAAAACTGCCCAGCCACATGTAAAAGACTGAAACAGGATCCACACCTCTCACCACTCACAAAAATTAACTTGTGATGGATAAAAGACTCACACCTCAGGCAGGAAACTAAGAATCCTAGAAGAAACTGTTGGAGAAACTTATAGACATCAGCCTAGCCAAAGAATTCATGAAAAAGACCGCAAAAGCAATCACAGCAACAATGGAAGTAAGTAAATGGGACATGATTAAATTTTTAAAAACTTCTGCACAGCCAGGGACATGATCAAACAAGCAAATAGACCACTCACAGGATGCAAGAAAATATTGACATGCTGTACAGTAACTAACAACCAAACAACTCCACTAAAAAGTGGGCAAAAGACATGAATAACAACTTTTCTAATGAAGATTCTAATGGCCAACACTCTTGAAAAAATGCTCAATGTTTCTCATCGGTAGGGAAATGCAAATCAAAACCGCCATGAGATATCATCTAACTCCAGTGATAATGGCTAATAGTAAAATGCTTTAAAACCATAGATGCTGGTGTGGATGTGGAGAGAAAGGAACTCTTCTATACTGTTGGTGGGACTGCAAACTAGTGCAACCTCTAAGGAAAACTGGAGATACCCAAAAGAACTTAAAGTAGACCTACCATTTGATCCAGCAATCCCAGTGCTGGGTATCTACCCACAGTAAAAAAGGTCATTTTATAAAAAGGACACCTGCACTCAAATAGTCATAGCAGCACAATTCACAATTCCAAAGACACACAAACAACCCAAGTGCCCACGAGCCCATGAATGGATTAATAAAGACGTGGTAGATGGGTACCGTGGAGGACTAGTCAGCTACAAAAAATGGCCATCTAGGACCTTTTGTGATAACTTGGAGGGAACTGGAAACCATTCTAAGTGAAACATCACAAGAATGGAGAAAAAAACATACGTGATACCAATTTGGAACTAATCTATCAGCAGTTGGGTGCACGAACAGAAGTAAATCTCAGTGAACATCAAGCTGGCGGGGAGGGGACGGGAAAGTTCACGCCTATTGGGCACAGTGCACCGTTTGGGTACAACTACTCCTCAGTCTGTACAAGAGCAAAACATGTAAATAAAATGTGCTGAAATAAAGGAAAAAACTGTTATTAAAAAATGATCAAGTGCTGCCACATTCTTAAAAAAGAAGAGAGGTAATTTATGTGATTGCTAGTTCATATAAGCGACTTGTGTGCATGGTGTCTGCACATGAACAGTTACAAGTGGAAATGTTCCGTGTGCGTCTGCCTCAGTCAGCAGCAGAGAGGGAAGTGCCAGGTGTCAGGACGGCGGGTCCCTCAGGCAGTGCTGGCCTCCTTAACTGAGCTACTCACCCTGAAACACTTCTGGTTTGCAGAACTGTCTCTCTCCCAGGCTCTGAAAAGGCTTGGCCTTAAGGTGGATTTGAGTTGAATGCTGTTCTCGGGTGGGGGTGGGCATTTTACAGAAAGCAAGAGTGTTCTATCATCATAATTGCTAGACTGAAAAAAAAAACCCTCACTCTTTAACTCACTCACAATAACCCCTTATGCTCACTCCCAGGCACCCATGCTGCCCTGACTCAACTTTGCAATCACGGCTTGTTTGATTTGATCAGCTTATAATTTGTGTGTCACCTGGGAACTTTGTTCAGGATACATGAGGGTTGAAACATTGATCAATGTGTGCTTGTCCCTAAAGAGATCAGTTCTTAAAATGTCCATCCTTGAGAGTAATGAAAAACACAGCCCCTGCCAAGGAGTAAAACTCATTTGTTTTCACGTGGAATAAAATACATCCTTAGACAAAGTGAATGAGCCAGAACACGTTATTAATAGCTCCTAGCCCCAAACAGGCAGCCAGAGGTTTGATCAAGGAAGGAAAGGGTTTATTGGTGTTGTCCACCTCAGTATGGCCACAACTCAGCATTTTAAGAGCAAGCACTTTGCCTGAACATCACTCAGTTCATGGGAACAGCACTTGAGTACACAGCAACATGAGATGTCTTTGTGAATTTCTTCTTTCCCAAAAGAGAAAGTGCTGTTATCATTTTTAATTTCCTGTAAAATTTCCTTCCTGTGTCTGGGAGATTTCCCTTTGTATGGTGCTTGCGGGAGAAGAAGAGTCCTCTTAACTTTCACCACTATATCAGCCCAATTTGTTCATAGTGAAGATGGATGTTAGAAAAACACCTCCCTGAGACAGGATATCTGCCTGTTCCTCACTCCATCCTGAGGCAGAATGACAGTGACCAGCAGGTGAGCCACTCACACAGGTGAGTGAGTGCCCTATGGGCTCCCCGGAGGCCCAGACAAGGGAGCAGGGGACCTGGCCTGCTGGACGCTGCTTCTTGGACGTGGGTCCCACCACACCACCTGGAGACTGCTCTGTGGACACTCCCATCACCTGGAGTCTGCTCTGTGGACACTCCCATCACCTGGAGACTGCTCTGTGGACACTCCCATCACCTGGAGACTGCTCTGTGGACACTCCCATCACCTGGAGACTGCTCCGTGGACACTCCCATCACCTGGAGACTGCTCCGTGGACACTTTCATCACCTGGAGACTGCTCTGTGGACACTCCCATCACCTGGAGACTGCTCTGTGGACACTCCCATCACCTGGAGACTGCTCTGTGGACACTCTCACCACCTGGAGACTGCTCTGTGGACACTCCCATCACCTGGAGACTGCTCTGTGGACACTTTCATCACTTGGAGACTGCTCTGTGGACACTCCCATCCCCTGGAGACTGCTCCGTGGACACTCCCATCACCTGGAGACTGCTCTGTGGACACTGTCAGTCTGGGCCTTCCTGGACAAGCCTCAGACGGACTCAGAGGAGACAGTGTGGGATGAGGGCAGGGTCTCCATCCTCCTTGGGGAGGATGCAGCTTCTCTGGATGATCCACTGGGGAAGTTTCAGAAGGGCTTGGGGGTGGGGGGGCTCAGAGAGATGAGAGGAAGGCAGAAGTGCAGGCTGGATGCCAGACCTCCGAGCCCAGATCTGCGGCAACTGTGGGGGAAGGTGGGGAGGAGGGAGATTTGGAAACAGAGCAGGGGTCCGCACAGGCACCTGGAGGTCTGTGCAGAGGGAGAATAGAATAGGGGTTGAGAGGGGCCCCGTTTGGGCCAAACCAATCAGGAGGCCAAGCGACCTAGGCCCACAAGCACCCTCTTCACACTGGCCAGGGTGGGGGTGGGGCAAGAGCAGGGGTCAGTCAGCCAGTTGGCCCAGAGCGCAGAGTGCCTCCCACCCAGCAGACAGCCCCAGTGGGGAGGGTGGTGGAGGTGAGGGTTCCTTACATCCAGGAGCTGGGTTACTGCACTGGGGGCTGCGTCTGTGTGTGTGGCTGCTTATGTAGACATATGCGTACACATTCACAACCCCCTTATTTTACCAAAATTGGAGCTTGCACTGTGGGCGCAGCCAGTGTCTGCATGGTTTGGACCCTCTATTTCCCTTGCCGTTGAGGCATGATTTTTCACTTCTTATTAACTAGAATCTTTGATGAGGACCAGGTGACTTATTAGCTGACAAGAGTCTGGGCGAATCCCGGGTGAGGTCTGGGGCTGGGGGCCATACCGTTTTGGGGAGCAGCATTCCCAGACACTCGAGGGACAGGAAGGGCAGCACAGGACCCTCCTCTGACCCACATGGAGGGGTCTGTGCAGTGGTGGCTGGTCTGGAGGCTCTGAGCCTCTCCCGGGAGGGTGGGGTGCCAAGCCCCAGGACTGGGCAGGGCCCGGACTCAAGGGATTTTACAAGACTTTGGAGCCCCAGAACATTCCACAAGGAGCTCCTGGAACGTGGGCCTGCTCCGGAATTGTGTCATCGCTTTGAAGCCGTCTGTGGGTTTTGAGTGATCACCCAGCCTTCAGGGCTCAGGGCCTATGGGACCAGCTAGTTAGAGGGAATTTCTAGTGTGACACCTGGGGAATGATCCAGGTGTCAAGGAATTTAAATGAGCCTGTTATGCCCTTTAATCCAACTTTCTATACAGATATCTCTCATGGCAGAGCAACGTGGGATGGAGAAATGGCAGTGTTTGCCTGACGTGAAGACTCCCCACCCTCTCCTCAGCCCTGGGACCCACAGCACTGCCCAGGCACAGGTGCACTTTGGAGAATGTGTGTTTGCCTGGGAGTTTCGTTCCGTTACAGTGCCTTCCTGTTCTGACAGAGATGTCTTCCATGTGGAAAAGGATATCCTCAAACTGCATTTAGAAATCCACTCTTCACATGCCAGGTAGGCAGGCCACACAAAACACAGATAATGCCCCGGGCCCTGCTGCAGATCCTGGCCTTGAGCTCTGTTTTGGTTCCTGATTCCCTCACCTCGGGCTACCTGCCAGCCAAGGGTGGGGTGACATTTGCACAGTGGTTCACTCCTCTGACCTTGGTAAACTCCGGAAGGCCCTTGACTGCGTGTGGGGTTCACAGAGCCAGGAACCCTGAAGGAGCTTCCTCCCCTCCCCCTCCTGCCACCTGCCTGGGTAAGGCTGGAACATCTGGGCTTGTGGCCTTCTTCCCATGTTTGCATTTTTCTGATTCTTCTGTTTATCAATTGCTGCTTTCAAGTTATAAATAAAAGTTTAGATATGTATTTTGCAAGCTGAGAGATTATTGATTTTTAAGAAGGAAACATTGTACAAAAAATGTCCCCCGGTTTTCTCCTGCAGGGCCTCCCAGAGTCATTGAAATGCAGAAATGTCATGTGTCTGTCTCAGTGGGGCCTGGGTTTTGAAATGCATTTAACCCTGGAGCCTGCTGGCCATCATGCACTGTCTGTTGGCATAGCCTGGACTTGTGTGCTGTGCAAAGAATTTGCAAGTCTGCACATCTCTGAGCTCTGATTGCTTCTCTCTTTTGCTAATCCATGTCAGGAGGTGCTGGGGGCCTGAGACTAGAAACCAACAGGTCGGTTCCCTTCCTCAGCGGACACTCCAGCCAGTGTCAGGGTGCTGGGAACCTTACCTGAGGTCTTTTCCTCAGTCTCCATGAGATGTATTTTATTCTAACCCTTATTTTACAGTTTCTTTATGTCCTCCTGCAAGTTGGAGATCTTTTCCGACTGTGTCTAACAGAGAGACACATTACTGTCCTGTGCAGAGAAAGAGAGCAGCCTTCAGGGCAGGGCCGCCCCACACCCGCATCGTGTGCCTCTGGCTTGTGCCACCTCTTGGGTTCCAGGCAGCTGAGCAGACTGTCACCGCAGGGAGGGCCTCTCAGGCGCCCCACGTCTGGATGGCTCCAAGAATACCCACCATGGTGTTCTCTCCCTGTGACAAGTAGGCAGCTGGTGCCTTGGACATTTTGCTAAGTACGAGAACTTCCTTTGTAAGAGAAAGTGAGGGCTGCAGAGTCCCGGTCAGCTGGCCAGGGCTCTAGAAGGCCGACAGGCTCATTCTGGCCTCAGTGGCTTCCACTGAACTGGGGCAGTTGTGCGCTGTCGGCACTTTTCAGGAATGGAGAAGGCTAAGGAGGATGGACCTAGGCTATGTGAGCAAAGGAAAGATAAGGAGACGCAGAATACTTTTAAACATCCTGCACACTCAGAAATAATTCATGTGGCCTTTAAGCAATTTAAAAATATAACAGGTTTCTTACACAGATTTCACACTTTCCAATGTTTTCTAGGGCTCAGGTGGAGTCATCTCTCAGTGGGTAATTGTCTGGGTAGCCTGGTGAGCCGGGTTTTGGGCCACGAATTTCTGTCCAGGTGTCTAGTGGGCTGTGTGCATTTCACCTTTTGCAAATAACTTCCTCACAGTCACTAAGTGAGGACAAGCTGAGGATGGTCTAAAATGAAATACACAGAAAAAAATACGCAGCTTTTTGACATGTTTTCTCCCAACCTTTGCGTAAGAACACAGCTGATGCTCTCATCACCTGGGTGATGCCGTTCCTGAGGGCCTGACGTAAAGGGCCAAGACCAGGCTCCTTCTACCACCACATCTGGGGCTGTCCACTCCCCACAGTGAGAGGGGCGTGGTGTCTTGTCACAGGTAAGCCCCTCTGTTGGCGGACGGGAGAGGTAAGGGTGGTGGTGAAGAACTGCCCTAGGAGTTAAGGAGGAGAGGGGAGAGCAAAGCACTTTTATTTAAAAAAAAATATTTTTTATCTTAAAAACAAACAAACAATAAAACAAGACCAAAAAAAAAAAAAAAAAAAAAAATGAGAAAGAGAAAGAAAAAGAAAAAAAGCAGCAGTCTGGGAGGTCCCTGGCCTTGCCATGCGGCACCTGGCCGCAGTGGGAGCTGGTCCGGGTCCCGCCTGCCCTTCCGTCGGAGGTCAGACAGCAGGCGACTCAGCCGCAGAGTCCTGGACGCAGAGTCCTTGAGAGGGATGCTCCAGTTTTCCAATTATTTGTATCTCTCTTATTAAAGAATCCAAATGAGGTGCAGCTTTTTAAAATAAACATTATATACTAAAGTGTTGCTATAAATAATTTGAAAACTAAATAAAATTTTAGGCGCAATGTCCCATTATTTCCTCCTATGTTAGTGTTTTCTATATAAACTGTTATGGCCTGAATGCATTGGTCTCATTCATTCAAAATTATTTTTTGTTACAAAAGAGATGCATGTTTAATGTTGAAGAATTCATACATGAGCAAAGAGAATAATGAGTCCCATTATTATCATTGTTAATATTTGGTTTACATCCTTCTAAGTGTTACAAATGAGACAGAAGAAAATTGTACTACATTGTATTACATTGTTTCAAATATTCACTTTTCATTTAACACAGTATGGGATTTTTTTTTTTTTCACATCAATGAGTATGTACCTAATTTTCATTGTTAATAGTTGACTAACAAGAAAGTTTAATGGCTCACTTATATTGCCATTTAGACATTGCCAATGTTTTCACAATTAAAAACAGCAGACAGTAATAGACACGTGTAGGCGCATACAGACATATACACACCTATTTATTAGGTATTGCCATTGCTAACGCATTTTTCCATTCTATTTTTTGTTTGCTGTTAGTTTCTAGAAAATCTGTTATTTTTGTCTACGTTCAGTATGGCTTTTTTTTGGCCAGGCCCAGGTTTGAACCCACCATCTCTGGTATGTGGAGCTGGCGCCCTACTCACTGAGCCATAGGCACCGCCCTGTTCAGTATGTTTTTATAGGATTTAGAAGCAGACAAGCATGTCTCCTCTTTCAGTAACCACATTTTCCACCCTTTGTTCTGTTGCTTACACCTACTTTCTTGTCTCACGTCGGACGGGATTTTCAGAACGATACTTGATTTAGTGCCAGACAACCATGCCTGTTCCAGACTTTAATTGTTCCTGAGGTCCAGAATTAAGTAAGATGCTGGCATCTGGCTTGAGAGAAATATATTTTGTCATGGTAAGAAAGGTTTATTTTATGTTCTTTTTTTATTTCTATGTTTAAAAAATTATAAGTATTAAAATTTGTCAAATGCTCTTATCACTCTTTATGCAAAAATCACCTCAAAATGAATTAAAGACTTAAATGTAAAATTCTAGAAGAAAACACACAGTAGAAAGCTCCATGACATTTGTTTGGGCAGTGAGTTTTTGGATATGACCCCCAAAGCATAGGCAATAAAAGCAAATATAGACAGATAGGATTTCATCAAACTGAAAAGCTTCTGTGCAGCGAGCTAAACCATTTCATAGAATGAAGCAGCAACCTGGAGACTGGGAGGAAAGCTTTGGAAATCATGCCCCGGATGATGCACTAATATCCAAGATATACCAGGAATTCAAACTAGTCAACAGCAAGGAAACACATGAGTCGGTCATAAATGGGCAAAGGCCCTGCACAGACAACTCTAGAAGGCAGGCACGCAAGTGGCCAGCCGGGGTACAGAAAACACCAGCATCTCGAATCACCCCAGACACGCAAATTAAAGCCGTTTCTCTCCTGGTAGGCTGGTTGTTATGAAGTGATGCAGTGTGAGTATCGGTGGGTGTGTGTAGAAAAGGGAGACTGTGCTGGAGCTGGTGACAAGGGGGCAGCTGAGACGGGAGGCCGGGGCTGCTGCAGGAGCCCAGGTCTGATGAGGGGCTGATAGCCAAGACAGAGCCGGCTCCAACCAGCTGTCAGCTGTCTCGGTCACCTCACGTGAACTTAGGCTAATTGCAACATCAATTGCATTGTGGTTTCAAAATTCCTACATTCTGAAATCACCAGGACAGTTCTGAGATAGCTGTCTAAAGTATGAAAATGGGAGGGAGACTAATTCTAAGATTTACTACCAAAAGTTTTAATATAAAAAAAGTAGCCTTGAATTTTCCTCCCCTCAATTATGAGAGACACCACGAAACCTAAGCCCCTTCCTTTTGGTGTGAGTGCTCCTCTTGGGCCTGCCAGCCCCCTCTCTCGAGAGGGTGGACTTTCTTTTCTTCCCTTGTAATAAGAATTGGTTGCTTTGGCTTATGTGGCACACCTTAAGATTCTTTTAGAATCTGAAAATACCTCTCGTCAGAGGCCAGTAACCCGCGCAGGTTTTTGGTGGGGATGTAAACTGGTGCAGCCGGCAGGGCACACAGCTGGAGGATCCCCTCAACTGCTAGTGCAGCTGCCGATGGCCCAGCAGGCCGAGGTCCGGGCATAATCCACAGAAAGGAAGTCGGTCTGTTGAAGAGGTGCCTTCGCTGTCCTGTTCATGCAGGATTATTCACAAAAGCCAAGGTCTGGAAGCAGCTAAGTGTCCGTCAGGGATGAATGGATTCTAGAGGTGGGTGTGCGGACAGGGGAGGTTTTGGTCAGCAGGTACAGGGTTTTAGCTGGATATGTCACAACAGAGTGACCACAGTTCACAGGAAAGCACATTTCAGAACAGCCAGAATGCTCTCACCACAAAGAAATGATGAATATTTGAGGTGATGGATATGCTGATTGGCCTGATCTGATCATTCTACAATGTATACATGTACTGAGACTTCAGTGTTATCCTATAGTATTTATTATTGTTCATTGTCAATTAAAAATAAGACTTAAAAATAAATAATAATTTTAACATACTGATACAATGGGCTGTATTTACAGAGTTCTGAATTCTTGTCGTCTGTTAAGGAACCTTATCTTCCCATGTTCCTTTTGCTCCTGGGCTGGTGTGAGTGTTCACACCACGGAGGATACTGTATCTCAATACATGAGATTAGAATATAATGCTATAGTCTCTGTGTTGTCAGGTTCTTCAATTTCTATGCTGGCTTCATAAGTTTGTGAAGTTTTCCTTCAACTTAATTCCCTTAGGACAGTTTTATTATTGTTATTATTATTATTTTTGAGACAGAGTCTCACTATGTCGCCCTCCATAGAGTTGCAGTGGTGTCACAGCTCACAGCAACCTCAAACTCTTGGGCTTAAGTGATTCTCTAGCTTCAGCCTCCGGAGTAGCTGGGATTACAGGTGCTCACCACAGCACTTGGCTATTTGTTTTTGTTTTTGTTGTTGTATTTGTCATTGTTGTTTAGCAGGCCTGGTCCGGGTTCAAACCCACCAGCCCCAGCATATGTGGCCGGCGCTCTAACCACTGAGTAATGGGCGCCGAGCCCTCCTGGACAGTTTAAAAGTGAGGGACATGCCTGTGTCGTCTGATGCTGTTCTTCATCTCTGAGTATCACCGTGGTGGGGGCACAGGGCACATGTGTGTGTGCCAGACAGACGGTCCAGTTCACCCTGTGCTCACCCTCATTAACTGGCACTGGTAAGTCATGTTCTCCTGCAAAACCAGACTTTTATGAAGATTGTAACTGATAAACATTCATGTTTTCAGCCGCGAGTGGGGTTACACCCTCTTCCTCACATTCTTCCTACTTTCTCTCCCTTTGTAATTCATAATTCTGGAATGTTTTATTTTTATTGAAGTTAGCTCTTAACTTTATTCATAAGTTCTATTGATTTTTACATCTTTAATTCTGTCATTATTTTATTCAATTTTACTTGAAAGTATTTTGTGTCTCTAGATTTGTTAGCTAAATACTTAGTTAATTTATTTTTATTAATTTATTTTTTAAATGTAACTATTAAAAACTACGCATTTCTTCCAGGTCCAGTGTACCTTGTTTTTCCTTTTTTGCAGTAATTCCTTTTCAGATATTTACCTCTTTGGCATAAGCAATATATTTTATAGAAGCATGTTTTTGTTTTACTTTAAATAAGAGATACTTATTGTGAGAAGTGGTAAGTGCTGTGTCGACTAGATAAGTGACTCAGAACAGGGTAAGAGAGTGCGGGGCAGGGCTGTTCTCTGTTGGTGGAGAGACAGGCCACCCCGGGAAGACGTGTTCTGGCAGAAACCTGAATAGGAGTGGCCCAGGCAGAGGCCTGAAGTGGGTGTGCGTGGGGGGCGGAGGAGCCCTGAGTGGGCTGGGGTGGGCAGTGAACACAGTTGGTCAGTGGGCACCGTGTGCCTGGTGCTAAGTGTCTATGTGCACAGCTGGTTTATCAGCACATCTCCCGAGGAAGCAGGTGGTGCCATCATCTCCTCCATCTTCGGGGGGGAAACTGAGGTCACAACTGCCTGAGGTCAGACCGTGCCCAGGTTCACAGTTATCGAGGAACCCAGGGTTCCTGCCAGGGTTGAACCCAGGCAGCCTGGCCCCAGCGCTCTGCTTTGCTGCTGTTGTCTGGGCCCTCACAGCTGTACATTTGTCCTGGATCTACAGGATCCCTGAGACACGTACTCACCCCCTGAGTTCCCACGTCACCTGGAGAAGTAGTGGCAGGACCCTGCCACCGTTCACAGTCCCTGGCCCTGGAATTCCCAGGCTGGCCCCTCTGCCCAAGATCCCTTCTGCCATCTGGTCCTGAGGGCTGCACCAGGTCACAGCCAGTTGTTCTTTCCACAGGGCTTACTGGCCCAGTCTGTGTGCCTGGGCTGTCTGAGGGTACACAGGAGGAGCCCACGGGGGCACAGAGAGGGCTGGGCAGGGACAGACAACGCCCCAGGGACAGCACCTGCCCTGCCCTGCAGGGTGCACACCTGGCACACGAGTTCCATCTGCTTCTTCCAGTGACCCGGGGGGGCAGCCAGGCCTGGCCCCCTGCCCTGTGGGGAAGGTGAGCCATCTGGCCCTTTGAGAGGTTGTGGGATATTCCAGCCATTCACGCCCCTGGAGGCCAGGCCCCAAAGTCCAGTTCTTTGAGTTCCACATCTTCACTCCTTACAGCTCCAGACTGAGTTGGAGGGGTCCCCCGTGGACTGTACTGTGCTGCCGACGTCCCCACTGGGAAGTCCCTGATCCTTCAGCTAAACTTCCACCAGAAACAGACACCCACCCTGAAGGCAGGAAGGGAAGGTCTGCCCCTACCCAGGTGGCAGGGAGGGAAGGGCAGGGCTATCCCCTCTGCCCAGGTGGCAGGGAGGGAGGGGAAGGGCTGCCCCCTGCCCAGGTGAGGCTGGTGCTGGGACCACCCCCTGGGGCAAAGCCCATCTGGGTTGCAGCCTCTACTTTTTTGACCCAGGTCATAGTTGTCACAGAATCAGCTTGAAAGCTGAGAATAGAGGCTAAAAGATGCTGGGGGCATCAGATTGGGAAAAACACAAAGTCTGACAGAATCCAACTTATTACACTGAGTGGATGTATTGCTTGGCGTGGGCACACCCAGTTGACATCTTCGCTACATTAATAAGCATGTTATTAGATTATTTAAAAGACAACAGTACTTTTTGTTAACTTCTCAATGAAGTTAACAATTATCATTTGAATAATGCATGTAGATCCTGAGCTAAAATTCAACCCTAAAGCGTGTGGTGATGTATTTTTGCAATAAAAATATCAAGTTCATTTAAACAATTACTTTTTAAACCACAGTCTCTCTCCCAGTGGGGTTTCATTGATCAGATTATGAAAAGACAAAGGCTGTCTGGATTATTTCAATAAATCCCAAATGTGAGGCAGATGGACCCATCAGGGCCTCGACTCTTTGGCCAGCCTCAGGCATAGCCAGAGCCAACCTCAGGGACTGACAAATTGTGTTGTAGGCAGCAAACAGAGTGAGGAACGACAAATGGCTATATTTTGAGGGATTAAAATCTATTAATCTTATTTTCGGAGAATGGATGTTTGGAGGGTTTTCTGAGTTGTCATGGAGGATCGGGGGACTTGGGGCTGCAGTGAGGTGAGCCGACTTCATCCCACTCTTGGCTGGGCTCTGCCTCTCTGGTGCTCCTGGTGGTGACACTGGGCCTGGAACACACCTGACCTTGGCCCTGGCCCAGCAGCCTGGCCAGCCTGGCGCCGGGTGGTGAGAACTCAACTTGAGTTCTTGGGCTGCGTCCTGTGGGTGGAAAGGCACAGGGGACTAGGAGAGATGTGACTTGTGGCATCTGGAAAGTGGCTCAGTTTCAGGTTTGTGGGGCTCCCGTGGCTTTTCCAGTGGCCTCCCAACAGGTGTGGGCAGCAGGGAGGGAACATCAGGGTCTCCATGCTGGGGAGTGGGGGCACCTGTGCTCCCAGGAAGGGGTCGGTGCCTCCCAGGAGCCGTTCTCAGCATGTCACATCCCAGTGCCACTTACAGTGTCCCTGTGTAAGTGGGTCAACGTCCAGGGGCTGCTTTATGCTGGGTGGCTTAGAAACCATAGAAATCTGTCCCCAAGGCTAGTGAGGCTGGACGTCTGGGATCAAGGTGACCTTGGCCCGTTCTCTGGAGAGTCCAGGGAAGATCCTTGGGACGCTCCCTGCTGTGGTGCCCCAGGCATCCCCGTCTCCACCTCTGTCTTCACACCACCCCCCCCCCCCCGTGTCTGTGTCTCCTCTTCTGTCTCTTATAAGGACGCTGGTCCTGGGGTAATTCAGGGTTATCTCATCTGGAGCATCTCGGCTTCCTTGTATCTGAGGTAGGTAAAGACCTTGTTCCCTGGTAAAGCCACTTTCCCTGAACCGTAGGTTCCATGAGCATCCCCACCTACAGGCAAGGGGAGGAGCTGCACCTGTCACCAGGCAGAGCCGGCCCCAGGCAGTCCCCTGCCACAGGCCGCTGTCTCCAAAGTAATTAAGAAAAAAGAAAAATGTTTGGACCCCACATTTGTCTTCTGGTGCCATTTGCTCCCAGCCACCGTGCCTTGCTGCTGTGGTTCCCATCTAGCAGCCGTGCCTTCTCTCTACTCTCTGTTATTAAGAACATCTTCATTCCACCCTCATTTTTTTCCTGAATGTAGAATTCCAGCTTTGCCCAATTTCATCTCAGCTCCGTAAATACACTGTTTCCTGTCCCTGGCCAGCCTCGTTTCGGATGAGACGGTTCGGATGAGAAGTCAGCAGTTTTTCTTGTGCTTGTCCTCCATAGGATGCGTATTTTTCACTTGCTGCTTTTCAGAATTTTTTAATTTATTTATGTGCCTGGTTGCAGTTTTCTTTGAATTTATCACATTTGGCGTTTATTAAGCTTCTTGAATTTGTGGGTTGTTTTTTATCCTCCGTCAAATTTGGTAAATTTCTAGCCAGTAGGTCGTCACACCTCCCCGCTGACCCACCTTAACCTTTTTATTTCTGGGAATTTAATTACATATAATATGGACTACTTGAAATTCTCCATATGTTGTTGATTCCTGCATCTTTTTGAATTTTTTTAAGTAAATTCATTTTAGAAGCATTTTAGATTTGAAGAATTATTGCAAAAGTAGCCGAGACAGCCCCCACGCACCCTTCACTCAAGAGTCCTGTTGTCAACGTTTCACATCGTTTGGCACTTGTGACACAACTAAAGTATAAAAAAATGACTTATCATTACTAATGAAGCTCTCCTCATGTAGTTTCCCCATTTCCCCCTAATATCCTTTTCTGCCCCACAGTGCCATCCAGAACACCATGTTCCACTTACCGTGTCTCCACAGTGGTCATGACCATGTCTTGAACTTTTCTTGTTTCTGATGACCTTGCTGGTTTTGAGGCATGCCAGTCAGGTATTTTGTGGAGTTACCCTGAAGAGGATGTTTGCTTTTCTCACGGTCAGGCTGGGGTAACGTGCTTCTATGAGAAAGACACAGGATGGAGTGCGTGACCACTGCCAGCTCCAGGCTGCCTGTGGACACTGGCTCATGGCTGCTGGTAGTGACCTGGGTCACCTGGTCCAGGTCCCCATGTGAGTTACACTTTACCACATAAGAGATTGCTGTTCTCTCCAAGTGATGTGTTTTTCACTCATGGATTTATATTTGTACTTTTATACTTTGGGTTAAAATATAAATTTTATTTATTCTGTTGCCTTATTTTGTTGCTTTGGCCACTGGGAGCTCTCTCCCCAGACCCCCATGTCCTCTGACGTGCTCCCAACATCACGGGTGTTTGTCTGAGCTCCTCTTTACCTTTACCTATTTACCTGCTGGCACTGAAGGGAGCTCCGGGCTCCCTCTTGCATATTTCCTGCCTCAGTGCCAGAATCAGCCATTTCTTCAAGGAGCCTGGTCTGTGAGTGTTGTTGGAAGTCACGCTCGGGCCCCGGTGTGCTCACTGCTGTGTGACGTCACGTCTAGGCCGCTCAGGTGGCAGAGTGGGTGGGCCTGTGTGTGCCCTGGCCTTGCAAATGCACATACCCACAAAGGTTTCTCCGTGTCACCGTCTGCATCCATGTAAGCTCACCCTGAGCTCGTGCACGTGCTGCCTACATGCCCGCTTTTCCTGCAATCTGACGTTGCCGTCAAGTACACTGGTCACCGCTGTTGAGTGTTCTCTCTTCTGTTATGTCTATCCAATACATTTCAGCTTTCAGATTCTGTAGTTTTTGGTTTTGTGTCCACTCATTTATTTTACAGGAGTTTCTATTTCCCTTCTAAAATACTCTCTCTTCAACTGTTATATCCACCTTTTCCTGTAAATTCTTTACCATATTTACACTAGCTGCTTTAACCCTCCCATTCGCTGGCTCTAACAGCAATCTGCAAATCTGCATCTCGTTTGATTGTGGGGATATTTACGGCTTCTTTGCAAGTCTTGCAGTTTTCTGTTTGATTATAGACAGTGTTTATGGCAGAAGAGACTGAGGCATAGCTCGGTTTTGTTTTGCTCTTTTCCCAGGTGTTTATGGGCTGATTTTTCATAGGTCTGACGGTTTAGCTGAGGTGCTCCTGGCTGCTGCTTAACTGGATCAAGTTCACTTTTCTGATCTTGTCAGTATTTGATCCAGAAGGATTGACCACAGTGTAGATATTTCTGGCTCAGCTTTGGATTTAACCACAGAGGCACCAGGAATACAAGCACTACTGGAGTAAAACGGGATGAAAAGCTTCTCTCTGCAGGCTCCTCTCTGCTGCTGAGCGTTTGCAGACTGAGAGGAATCACTGGGCTGGATGATCTGTCCTTGCCTGTAGCGTCCAGCGACATGCACTGTCCTTCAGGGCCCCGGTAGCGGTGCGTCCCCAGTGTGGGAGCCACCACAGCCCTGCTGTGTCCTGGGAAGGGCTCCTTCTCCCTGAACGTCAGGTCCAGTTCTCTTCCATCCTCTACTCTTTGTTAATTCAATAAAAAGCATAATTTTATTGTATTTTTAATTTTCATTACTACTAGTAAGAGAGTTTAAGATTAAATGTCTGCGTCTGATTTAAAAACCACTTTACACTGGGGGTGTATAATTTCGGGCCTGCGTGTCTCTAATGTATCAATCAACATAGATGTCGAAGGGAAAACACTTCAGCATAAACTAACCCTCCGCTTTCCTCGGCTGAGCAAAGCTCATCTCACACGTGGCCTGTGTCAACCAGGAAACTCCTTATTGCAATAAACAAATGGAACAAAAATCTTTTCTACAAATTAACTGTCACTTTTACATTTAAAATGTACAAGTAATTCAGATGTAATATGTTAATACATCATGAATTTTTCCCAAATTTAACAAATGCCATTTGTGTAAGATGGATCTTAACAGAATACCAACAGTCTGTTAATGTGTGTTAGCGTTGGCTTGCTCATAAGATGCTGCTTTTCTAAAATGTGGTTGTACGGCCTTGTGCACAGTTACTACTGTGGGAAAGTGTGGGCATCTGGCGCCTTAGTCCAAACCCAAACATACTAAGTGAGGTGCAAGGCCCACTGCTCGGTTACGACATGTCCTTCCAGGTGGTCTGGCATTTTCAGAGCGATGACAAGTGTTATTCATGTGTATTTTATAAGGTGTATATTCACGTGCTAATTATGATTTTGCAAATTTTCAAGCTTTCCTTGACAATTGCTGTGTGGCTGAAGGGTTAATGTGCTGCCTGAAACACAGTTCTCAGTTCCTAGTGGTTAAGAGGAGCTGACAGGGTGAGGTTGTCCTGACAAATGAGTCTTTGCACCACATGTGTTGTCATTTGTGTTTGAGACATTTGTATTTGCCAGGGCCACATGTCTGAGGAATTATATGTGCGAGTCACAGACAGGATGGATGCATGGTGCAAGGCTGGTTTATTGATCAGAATCACTGTATGTACATGTGCCGTTAGGACGTGGGTAGGAAATGAGCCAGTGCTCTCTGCACCCTGAACTGCCTATGGCAGTTAATTAGTGAGGTGCCCATGAGTGTCCACGGCTGAGGATGGGAGTCTCCTGGAACACCCCGGTGGGGCTTCTTAGGGTGAACACAGACCCCGCAGTCTCCTGAGCCTGCCTAGGTAGAGCTACATTGAGCAGCAGAGCTCCCAGTCTTACATGGAGACTTTACTGGAAAAATGCTTTGATCATTGAGACTGTCTGGTTGTGTGAGAACTTTATTCATTAATTGAGAAAGACAAGGTGACATGTGCAAAAGCTGCTGCAGACCACAGAGAAATAGACTGAGGTGCCACGTGGATGGGGCACTTGCAGGAATCCACCACCTCTTTCTTGCAGATTGAACCACTTTGCCTTCTGGAAACACTGCCCTGAGAATCTGCTCCATCACCTTTACATAAGTATTTGACCAAATATCCAGGGTCTGGGGTTTGCCTGTGGCTCAAGGGGTAGGGAGCCGGTTCCATATACCGGGGTGGCAGGTTCAAGCCTGGCTCTGGCCAAAACTGAAAAAAAAAAAAAAAAAAAAAGCCAACAAAAAACAAATATCCAGGGTCATTGACAAAGGCATGTTGGCTGCCATGTAAGTATGCTGGTAAAAATGGTAAGAAATTATTCTTGCTTATGATAAAACTGCATACTAAATTTTACTTATTTTTCTTAAGTATTATAATAGATCTTTTTTAAAAATCTAGAATCGGTGAGCTATTCAGCTATTCCCTCTACGTGGTCTGTTGAGACTAAAACGTTGAGAAGCACTTGGTGGAGACACAGCATCACTGTCTGCTTAGGGAGGCTGCTTAGGGAGCAGTGGCTACAGCGGAAGCGTCGGCCCGGGTCTAGTGTCAGCACTCAGGATTTGCAACCAACTCTGTACCCATCCCCACTCATAGACCCTGTTTATAAATACCAGAGAGTGATTAATGTAGTAGGTATTTTTCAGAAGATACAGATTAAAAAACCTCAGGGCTCTATTAACTGGCTAGATAAAGAGGGATAAAATTATGTTGTATTTAAGGATAATCTCGTGCTTTACAAGCTGAAGTTGACTCAATAAATAAAAATATTTCATTAAGGCTCTTTTAGCTCTTTTCAAAATAAACAATAGTATAGCAAGAAAACTCAAATAATTTTCTGTACTTGAACTTTAAAAAAATTCCAGCTGTTTATTATAATTTATGATCTTTGGATAAAATACACTACTGCTTGGAAATTAGCCAAATTACAGTATTGATTAACATAAAACTGATGTTCCTTAATATCACAGAGCAGGATTTTAGACATGACATGTACAAGGCCTTAAAAATGATGACATCTGTTTCCTCACAGACTCAACTTGCAGATCCAATGAGCTGGTGCCTAGTATGCCGGTCCCCTGGGAACTGAGATCTCCATTAAAACGATGTCTTTCCCCCCAGGGTCTTTTTAAAGCATCCACATTGTATTATCCTTCATAAAAATTTATAATGACATGCGCACATCTTGACATAATCGATGTTGGTAAAGAGCGATATTAACACACAGAAAGACGCATCCTTGCTTTTGAGCACACCAGAACTTTCCATCCTCTTTTCTTTCACATGGAATTCACCCTCTTTGAAATTATTCTGGTGGCTACAATTCAGAAGGGAAGATTGTTGTAAAGCAAAAGCGACACTGGGGCTGAATGCCCAGGTGAAGGGCTGGCCACAGGAGCAGGGTACAACCCAAGCCTTACACCACAGCTGCTGGTGACACCTGCCCTAAGGGCCTTCTGGGCTCCTGGAATGAGAGCGTCCTCTCAAAACACCTGCCAGCAGCGTCTACCCGGTGGGCCTGGCTGCACCTTCTTGACTTTAGAATGGAAACTCCATTCATTGTTTTATTTAATCCCAAGTGTCCCAGGAATCATGGTGGGCTGTCAGGTGGGGGAATCCTGGGGTCTGGCCACATTTGGAGGGGGTAGGGGGCACCCACAGCAGACACATGGCTGGAGCTCAGGACCAGCCCTGCTTCTGGCCCCAGTTAGCCCACGTGCTGTGGGTTTCCACCATGACCATCACCTTGACCTCACCAGTAAGAGAATCAATGTGCTTCCTGTGCCTGTAGGAGTGCCTTTGGCTGTGGGTCTCTGCACTCTGACCCCCAAGCACAGTCACCCCCGCTGCCGTGGACAGGCCTGCTGCAGACTCAGGCAGGCCGGTGCCCTCTGTGAAGCACACACCCAGCCTGAGTTTCTCTTTCCCCCTTCCTTGGGAAAGCAGAGCTCCAAGTCATACTGATGCTGTTTAACATGCAGGCTTTTACTTGGCCACTTAGAAACCTGAAACAGAAGGCAGTTATCTGGGGATGCCTGGCGGAGCCTGTGTGTGTGCAGCTGTCATTCACCCATCAATTTATTATTGTCTCTAAGTCCAAGATTTCACTAGACGTTTATTACCCCTATAAACTTTTGGGACACACAGGCACTAAACCAGGTGGAAACAGGAGGAAAACCAAACTAATTTTTCAGGATACAAGTTGATCACTTGCCTTTCATCCATAATGTTAAGGTGTTTTTTATCCCTGCTGTGATGTGTTCACCCATCATCTGTCCACAAATCACGTGACCGATCCTCAGGCCCTCACTCTTGTCCCCATGTCCTCAGTGGCACCATCTATGTGGAAACTGTGGTGTGAAATCAGTTAGATGGTCCACAGGCAGGCCCTGTGTTGTTTTGAACACACATGTTATTCTCCCTCTAAACTGTGAGTAGAAACCAGGCCCCCTGTGTGGATGAATAACTGTGAATGGAGCCTGCCTCACACACTGGTGCCTATTGAACGCATTCCCCTTGGAAGTTACCACCAGATTCCAGTAAATGTCATGTCCACAGACTTGATTGGCCCCATAATTTGTATTTGTATAACTGAATGGCTTGTCCGTTATCACTTCCAGGCAGTCCGGCCACTCTCCCGCCTGCCCCCATTCAGAGGAAAAGACTGCAGTTGTTATAAATCAAAGCAGGACAGACCTGAACGTAACCAGCTGAATAAAACTCAGCATCATGGGTCACAGCCTATCCCTTGGGGGAAATAGTGTAAGAAGGTGTCAGATGGAGAGAAAGGAGCTCAGCTACCCGTGGTGCCAGGCGCTGAGGCCAGCGGCTGTGTCCTGGCTGTGGGCAGGTCTCCCTGAGCTGTTGTTTATTCTGTCCAAGGACTTCATGGTCAAAAGTGCTGCTATTACCCTAGCTTATGGATCAGCAGAAATTGGAGACATTAGGAAACGTGTCCAAGGCCATCCAGTTCTCATCCAGTGGGCTGAGATTTATTTATTTTTGAGGTAAAGTCTCATTCTGTGCCCAGGATAGAGTGCTGTGGTGGCATTACAGCTCACAGCAACTTCAAACTCCTGGCTCAAGTGATCCTCTTGCCTCTGACTCCCAAATAGCTGGGACTATAGGCACCCACCATAATGCTGGGCCAGTTTTGGTATATTTAGTAGAGACGGAGTCTCACTCTTGCTCAGGCTGGTCTTGAACTCCTGAGCTCAAGGGATCCTCCTGCCTTGGCCTCCCAGAGTGCTAAGGTGGGCAGCCCAGTCGAACTGGGGGGATCTGTGCATGCTCCCCCCTTGTAAGATGGGAACCTAACAGCCCCTGACCCTAGTGACCCCCAGCCTACAAAGCAGAAGAGGGGGTGCCTGTGGCCATGGTCTTTGGTTCCTCAGCCGAACCAAGTGTGGGAACATTTGCTGGGGTGACGCCCCTGCCGGGCACGGTGTTGGCTGCTGAGACTTTGGAAGAGCAGATACAAGAGCAACTCATGCTTCCACTGACCCAGCAGTCTGTTAGGAAAAGGAAGGTATCAAATGTGCCCTCACAGCCCCTATAAACTGAGATCAGGAACATGATGGAAAAATGCAACATAGAACCTGGCTGAGGAGCCCAGAGGGGGCAGGAAACAGCTAGAAGGAGACAGAAAATAATGTTCCCGGGAGAGTCAGCAGCAGGGGCAAAGCCTCAGAGGGAGAGGGAGCAGGTGCCCTCCAGGGAGAGGGAGCAGCAGGGGCAGAGCCTCATAGGGAGAGGGAGCAGGTGCCCTCCCGGGAGAGGGAGCAGCAGGGGCAGAGCCTCAGAGGGAGAGGGAGCAGGTGCCCTCCTGGGAGAGGGAGCAGCAGGGGCAGAGTCTCAGAGGGAGAGGGAGCAGGTGCCCTCCTGGGAGAGGGAGCAGCAGGGGCAAAGCCTCAGAGGGAGAAGAGCAGGTGCCCTCCCAGGAGAGGGAGCAGGTGCTGTCTGAGGTGCTGAGAAGCCCATTGTGGCTGAGTCAGGGAGGCTGTAGGGACAAGAGGGTGGGCAGGGCATGGGCCTGGCCACCAGAGGTCTCAGGTGCATGGTGAGGTGTGTGGATTTTATTCTGAAGGCAGAGGAGACAAGGGAGGGCTGCCACTGCCACAGTTATCCTGCAGGCAGATGGCTGGGCAGGATGAGGGCATCCTGACAGGGATGGGTGTGGTCAGTGTAGACAGCTGGGCAGGATGAGGGCGTCCAGACAGGGATGGGTGGGTCAGTGTAGACAGCTGGGCTGGATGAGGGCGTCCAGGTCAGGGGTGGGTGGGTCAATCTTGGGGGGGGGGAGCGGGGGCTGTGGGAAAGTTGGTGGGATGGGCATATGAGGGAGAGGCAGATTCCAGAGGGCCTGCTGTGGTTTGGGTGTGCTGTGAGGGAGAGGGTGGTGCTGTCCACTGAGGGGGTTCCCAGGGCCCAGCCATTCCTGAGCCTGCACGCTGGAGCACCCAGTGGCAGGTGCCCCAGCAACACTCACTGAAGGCTAGAGGAATTACACATGGTCTGGAGGAAGGTTTTGGAGGAGAACTCTGACAGCTTACTTTCAGGCACTTGGGGTAAATACTAATATCTTCGAGGCATTTCAGACTAGAAACATCGGACCTGAGTGGAGCTTGGAAGAGACACAAGAGTGGGAACAGAGGCCCGAGGAAGGCCAGAGGAAAGATCAGCCAGGCAGAGGCTCAGAGAGGGACACAGCGGTGGGGAAGGGTCCTGCTGGGAGGAAGAGGTGGGACAGGCAGCCCTGGGAGAGGTGGGGGGACTGCTGCTGAGAGGTCGATGCAGGCAGAGGCTGCTTTCTGGACTCAGTAGCTTGGCTGTGGCAGTGAGAAGGCAGATGTCGGGCCAGGTGTCGGCAGAGGAGAAGGCTTGCATTTGATGGGGAGACACCTGTTGGTGACCCTCCAGCAAGTTACTTATCCTTCTGGGCTTGTTTTTCATCTATAAACGAGGGCCTGGACCAAAACAGTCAGTGCTCGCTGCCTATGTTCATATTCCATGATTTTTGGGGTGTACCTATATGTTTTCTTTTTCTATTTCACCTACTGAATTTTTGTGCCTCCAAAATCCCAAATGAGAAATGATGCAGCTAATGCTTTTGGTTGACCTGAGCTGGCTGCAAGGCCAGACTGAGAGACGGGAAATGTCACCTGAGCCCTGAAAGTACCCCCCCAGCCAGCAGGAAGGTGGCCAGGTGGCCTCCAGGGGCGCACTTGGCTCCCTCGAGTCCCTCATCCGGCACCTCCCACGATTTCCGGCCTGAGTGGAGGAGCCTTGCAGCTGTCCCCACTGCCAATCCCAAGCCCTGCACCTGCATCTGGGGTCCTGAGTGAGCAGCCACACTGTGTTCTTGTTAGCGTGAAGCTCTCAGGGAGTAGCAGGCCATCCCCCTGGGATGATCTCTGGAGGACAGGACCTTCACCGTGGCCCCAGCTGTGTCCTTCAGGGGAGCACAATGGCGCTGGTCACACAGCAGTGGGCAGAAAGCCGGGGACCTAATTCCGTGAGCTTTTCCTTAGAAACACTCAGGCCCGGGCCGTGCGACACCAGCTTGCAGATGCTTGTGCCTCAGGTTGGAAACAGAGACCTGCACCTTACAGATAAGCACAGAGGTGGGTCTGGCTGACTCCAAGTACACAGTTGGGAAAGGGGAAAATAGAAGTAAGACGTTCCCCTCCTTAGATTCTCCGTAGACAGCCTGAAGAGCTCTTCCCCGTTCATCCCATCACTTTCCTCCATTTCGGATCTCTGTGAATTGAGTGGAAAGAAGGATATGAATCTTCCAGCATGACTCCTGGGATCCAGCAGGTGCACACAGACACAGCACATGTGTGCGCACACCACACAAAACACACAGGGAATATACACATGTGCATGTCACACATGCTACAGACAACATTTACACAGCATGCAACACACTGCACACATATGTAAAAACCACACACACAATTCACCCACAGCACGTATGTGCACACCACATACAACACACACACACACACCCCCAGTGCATTTTCCTCGTCTCCTTCCCTTTGTCTGGAGGGAGCCAGGGAAGCAGCTGTGGGTGCAGGCAGGTGAGGCCAGAGGTGGTGCAAGGTCAGGGGCAGACGGATGCTGCGGCCACTCAAACCCTCGGTCAGGGTCTCTCACACACAGTATGATTTACATGTTAAGGTAAGTAGTTGAGGATTATGGATCCTGCTTATGTGGTTCTTTTCAATATTGCTACTATTTTTCCCCAAAGTTATCCCAGCTTCCTAAGTTCCCTTCATGTCAGTCACACTTATGGAAGATTCTAGAGGGTCAGTTCTGAGACTGTGATCCCAGGACATCCAGCTTACTAGAGAAAGCATGGTAAAAAAATAGAGGTTATTAATTACCTTTTGGTAAATTATCTTTATTAACATTTGGACACAGCAGTAAGAGAGTTAACATTTTAGACACAAACATAGATGAGATTATTAAATATAAGTCAAATATTTAAAATGGAAAAGTTATGTGCTTGTTAAACTCAGGAAAACTTCTAAAATATGTTCTAATTTTTTAAATTTTTTGATAATAACTTTGAATACTGGAAAGATATTTGCTTTTTAATTGTGCTATTTGAAATGTAACAGCTACAGATAAGACAAGCTTTTATGTTTCATTTGTTATTAACAATTTTTCTGTCACTATCTTGCCTAGGAAATCAAGGTCTGATTGGTAGAACTCACCAGTTTCTGGGATTTGAATTCCCCATAGTGATTGAGTCTGATGTACTGAACAGAGTCAGGGAGAAGCACAGTGACCTATGACACTCCCACCACAGGTGGTACAGAGCCCTCCAACAGCACAGTGGCCTACGACACTCCCACCACAGGTGGCACAGAGCCCTCCAACAGCACAGTGACCTATGACGCTTCCACCACAGGTGTCACAGAGCCCTCCAACAGCACAGTGACCTACGACACTCCCACCACAAGTGGCACAGAGCCCTCCAACAGCACAGCAACCTATGACGCTTCCACCACAAGTGGCACAGAGCCCTCCAACAGCACAGTGACCTACAATGCTTCCACCACAGGTGGCACAGAGCCCTCCAACAGCACAGAGACCTATGACACTCCCACCACAGGTGGCACAGAGCCCTCCAACAGCACAGTGCCCTACGACACTCCCACCACAGGTGCACAGAGCCCTCCAATAGCACAGAGACCTATGACACTCCCACCACAGATGACACAGAGACCTATGACAGACACTCCTACTACAGGTGGCACAGAGCCCTCCAACAGCACAGTGACCTATGACACTCCCACCACAGGTGGCACAGAGACCTCCAACAGCACAGACAGTACTAAGATACAGACACAAGCTGGAAACAAATGAACTTTGAATATTTATACCTTTGTTTTTAAATAGGATCTACTTAAGTTGTGTAATTTAATTTTTAGTAATGGTCTTGTTTAGCAAATGAATTGTCAAAATCCTAGAAGTTTAACAATTCAGCTGCTGAGGCTGGGACTCAGGCTGGAGAGCCTTGGTTACTTGCAGGTGTCTTATCAGGTGATGGGCAGAGACATGTGATGTTTCTCAGAATCCTTCACTCAGAACCGGGGCACATTCATTTGCTTCTAATTCCTATTGGCAAAACCAATCATCTGGCCAGGCCTGAGGTCAATCGAATGGGGCGTGTATTTCACCTGCAGTGGGGCCATCTATAGTAAGGTATGGAGCAAAGAATCTCAGATATATAATATAACTTATGAGCATTTGAATGACAATTTAGCTGGGTATAAAATTCTAGGTTAACCTTAATTTTACCACAACATTTTGAAATTATCATTCCATTGTCTTCCAACATCTATTATTGATGACGTTTCTACCTCATTCCAATTTTTCTGTAGGAAATTTCCCTTTTCATTATAGTGGTTTTAAAGATAATTTTATTATTTGTAACCTGTATTTTCACCATGCTTAATTTAAACATAGGTCATTGTTTTCTTGCTTAATATATGAAGGCAGCACACTCTTGATTAAACCAAGACACTTCTCAGCTATTATCTATTTGTTGCTTCTCCTTTCATGTTCTTCTGAAAGATTTGAGAGTTACCTGCTTATCCCTCCGCCCTGAACTTCATTTAATCTCTACAGGTGCTTTGAATTCCTCTTTGACTATACCTCATGTAGAATAGGAAATTATATTGAAATCCTAATTTCATTGACTATGTTATTCATTTCCAATATTTATTGTTGGTTTATTTTTATACACATTTGTTCTTATTTCATTTCTTCCTGTTTTTGTTTCCCACTTTCTTATTTAATTTTCAAGGTACATTATGTATCATTATTTGTCTTTTCAAGTGCCCGAAATGTAATTATTTTGAAGTACTTTTAGTCTCTTTTATACAGTGATTTTTCATCAAGAGTAAATCATTGTAATTATTGATTTAGTTGGTAGTATTTTATCCTCCCAGTGTACTGAACTTTTGCTGTAATAAAGTTTTGTGTGTGGTTGTCTTATTGTCCAGTGCCGTGACCTCCCTGAGTCCTGGTCTAGATGCACATCTTTAAAGGGTGGCTCAGAGTGTCAGTGTGGGGGTTGTGCAAGGATTTGCTGACCCACCACCCTGGAGCCAGCAGGCTCTTCTGCTCCTGGGGAGTGGGGGAGCCGCCCATGTCTCCTGCTTTGTGTGCAGCCACTGGTTTTTTGCCAGGCCATTAAGGGATGACTAGTGTTAAGATGTTCTGGCTTATTGCCTGAGCAGGAGCAGTCATGTGCCACGCCCACTGTCCCATCAGCTGACCCTGGTTGTCATGGCTAATGTGCACATTTTCAGTCTCCTTTGGCCTGTCTGGGCCAAACCTCCAGGTGCTGCAGCCACCCCTGGGTCTGGAGGCCAGCAGACTCCCAGTCCTGCTCACTGCTCCATTCTGTGGTTTCTCATTCACACAGCAAGGTTTATCCTGATTCCCAGCCCTGACCTGTCTTTTCCATTTCGTTCTTTGCATATTTCATTTATTATTGTGACATTTTTAGAGTAGAGGGAATGCATGAAAGCTTGAGTTTAACATCGTGCCAGTCTGACCAAAAGCAAGGTCCTTGGATCCTCATTGCTAACTAGGCTGGCTGATCCCCATGCCTGCAGACTGATCTGTGTGGTGATGTAGGAAAAAGCTAATCATACAAAGTCAGCACACATGACGCGACTCAGGGATGAAACCTCACTGCACGTCAGGGAGCGGCATAGGCTGCACTCTGCAGGGACGGGGCACCGTTGTGATCAGCTTATGTCAGGGAATTAAAGTGCAAGAGGAACACTAGTGTTGCTAGTCATTTGGAAAGATGGCAGGTGAGAGTTGTAAAGTCTAGAACAGCCAGTCCTGGGCTTGCACCTCTGTGTGCTTGACCCACAGCATGACAGAATCTTCCACGTGGCAGTGGTTGGTAAAATGAGGGTTTGACCTTGTTCGAGGATTGTCCCACTCAATCGTGTCCTTGAATTTCATTTCTGTCCTTCTTACCAAGGGGCAGAAGATCTGAGGAGACTACTCCACAGGTCAGGAGGGAATTGCAGACTAAGGTGGTCAGGGCATGAGGCGTGGAGAATCAATCCTGTCATGGAGGGTTTGTGACAGTCAGTAACAGGAGTCAGAGCCCCCCAGCTGTGGCACATCCAGACAAAAGCCAGGAAGGTCCCCACGGCCCAAGACTGGGAAGAAGACAGAGGCACAAGAGGCAAGAGGAGTCATGATAAAGTGCAATTTGACTGTGTCATCATAAATCAACTTCATGAGGAAGAAATGAAGATTCACCTAAAAAAGCCAAGGCCTCTCTGCTGAGGTCAGCTCTGCAGAGGGCGGTGACAGTAAGGACCTCCACTGAAGTCAGCTCTGCAGAGGGCGGTGGCAGTAAGGACCTTTGCCGAGGTTAGCTCTGCAGAGGGCGGTGGCAGTAAGGAGGGGCATGACCAGGAAGACCACTGACTCTGTGGGTGCTGTAGATTCTGTGTGAGTGCTTGGGAGGTGGATTCCTTGATGTGCGGAGGAAGAAAAATTATTGCAGGGGTTCCAAAAGGGGACGTGTCAGGGATGCTCAGGTCTCTGTTGGGGACATCGATGTGACACTGATGCATAAAAAGTCCTCTCTGTTCCTCAAGGAAAGGTCTTCAGACAAAAAGAGTAACCTCATCATTGGCAAATGTGGAGCAGAACGTTCAGGAAACAAGGCTGATGGCACAGTGGCCCGGATGCGTCCTCAGGGAATTGGTCAAGCAGCCCCTGAATCTGGCCTGGTGACCCTGGGGGGATGTGTGGTGGTCGAGCAGAATACCATCAAGCTTCCTGTCAGCAACACACCTGTAGGTGCCTGGCAATCATGTGTGAAGTTAAGAGGACACCATCAACGGATTGTTTTTTTTTACTCATTTATTTATTTATTTTTATTAAATCACAGCTGCGTACATCGATATGATCATAGGGCATCATACACTAGCTTCATAGACTGTTTGACACATTTTCATCACATTGGTTAACATAGCCTTCCTGGCGTTTTTTTAGTTATGGTGCTAAGACATTTACATTCTACATTAGTTTGTACACCTGCGGTGCATCTTACAAGGGTATATGTGAAACTTAGTAAATGTAGAATGTAAATGTTTTAATGGATTGTTTATAAGCAGGGAAGACACAGCCATCATGTAACAAGCCTACGCTGACCACAGTTGAGGTTTGCTGATTAACGTCACTGCTCTGTTTGGCAGGTTTCCCGGAAGGCCAGGCGGGAATGCAATTGATGCAGCTTCAGGGAGACATTGGGGTTCTTGTGAGGCTCCGTCCCTGGCTGTGTTCCTGGTCTCACACCAGCAGGGTCGTGTTCCAACATGACAGCTCCAGAAGCACATGCTGTCTACTCTGAGACTCGCCTCGTTCTGCACAAATATTCTAAGTTATGTCACATGCTCCTACACCTGGCACGTTCATCAGCAGCGTTCCAGCCCAGGGGTGGTTCCCTCTGCGGGTGCCATGCTCAGGGCTGAATGTTGCAGGGAGGACACATCTGTTCAGAGGCGCACCCTTCCCTTTCACAGGAGCCTTGCAGCAGCCTCGTCCCCTGGCTCAGAGGGCACTTGTGGGGAACCAGAGTTCTGAGTGATTTTTTTCCCCATGGGCTACTTCTTGAGATGTAGATAATTATAGAAGCATTAACTGACTATCTCTCTCAGGTTGCCCCCATCAGTGTGAAGAGCAGAGAAATGCAGGAAAAGGTCAGAGACCAGGTGTGGGACAAGCTGAGGATTTGTGGCCTGGAGTCACATTTGGACATTCCTTGTGTGGCATTTTATTAGAAGTCACAGTGGGAGTGAGACATCGGGACACTGTCTAATATGGACAATGGTGACAGGCAAACCCCATGTGCAGAGGAGGAAGGCTGGGCGTCATCTGTCTGTAGAGGGTGTCGGCAGGCTGAGCACCTAAAGAAAATGGGTACTGGTTTCTTCTGAGCCTACAGAAGCTGCCCGTGTCCTCCCCTGCGAAGCCAAGAGGGCACAGGACTATTCTCTGAATTTTTAATGTGCAACAGACTCAGTGAATACAGATGTACCTGAGACCCCAGCAAAAAGTTTTGGAAGCAGCCCCTCACCTCCACCCAAATAGCTCCCAGATTTTGTGCCAAGGCCTTGGTGAGTAGAGAGGTGAGGTGGGGCTGAGCCTGCAGACCAGTGTCTACACAGCCCCTTGGAACAGAGGATGGTGCAGGGTAAGCTCCTGTCATCACCCATCTCTGGGGTCTGGCAAAGCCACAGGGAGCTCAAGGCCTAACGGACAGGACACACTTTGTCCACAGCGCAGGTGGATGGTGGCCAGGATGTGGGGGAGTGTATAAACTGGTGTGCAAATCACACCCCTTTATGAAGGCAGTCACGTTGACACTAAAGCCTCAAGTTGGCATGTGTGTGGCAGACAGACCGGGTGGTCATGATGGAGGCCTCACTCAGAAGACTTCCCTGACTTTATGCTCTTTGTGTGGTGTCTTAGTTTTGAGTCTCCAAGAAGCAGGATCTGAGATGAGCATTTCTCTGCAAGTGGTTTCTTTGTGGGATGCGGGGGAGTGAGGCATGGGGGCGGGCAGCCAGCAAGTGGAACATCATCACACCAACTGCACCACCAGTGGCTGGAGGTTAATCCAGTGAGGAAATTCTGGGAAACAGAACACACTTGCCCTGGAGCTGTCCTCAGGTGGGGAAGGTGGGGCATTGAACCCCACACTGTCAGTGCTGGATCCAGGCAGGTCCCGGCAGTGGTGATGTCCTAACACTTGGTCCTACTGGGTGTCCACATGGGATGGAGGACTCCAGGCAGGTTCCAGGAGTGGAGATGTCCTAACACTTGGTCCTGCTGGGTGTCCACAGGGGATGGAGGACTCCAGATTGGTCTCAGGTTTTCCTCAGCCCCTGCCCCTGTATTTCATGCAGGGCACAGGGACACCCCACCCTGTGGCCTGTATATTTCTCCCGGGTGCCTGGTGCTTCTCTTCCAGGGGACCCGGTGGCTCACTCTGCCAAGGCCACCAGCCTCTTTATCAATGTGACTTTCTAGTCCTGGGTGATTCACACAGCCTGGAGTCCATTTAGACAAACTGTGTGCAGGACTGGCCTGGGGATGGCTGCAGACAAGGCCCCCCTGCCCAACAACTCCAGGCAGAGCAGGAGACTGCAGGCTGCACCCACGGGCCGTGTACAGGGCAGGTGTGAGTCTAGTGGGGAACAGAATAAACCAAGTCACTTGTCTTCAGTGACTCCCTGGGGCTCGCGTGTGCCATGCATAGCCGAGGGGGCCCTGCCTGGGGACATCACGGGACCAGGTGCAGGTGGTTCTCTGGGGGGCTCGCTGGCTGCAGGGTGAAGGGTGTGTGGAAACCAGGTTGAGGCTTCTCAGAGGAAGCAGCCCTTAATCCTGGTAAGAACATGTGACTCTGGAGCAGGAAATACAGCCCCACGAACCAGCCTTGCTAAATCAAAAGGTTGTTAATTATATCATAACGGTGATGACAGGGAAGGCTCATAATTTTCTCCTCAGCATTGTAACTGGGAACATTGCCTGTAACTCATCTGTGTACCTGGTTGAAAATTCAGGAATTATTCTTGATCCATTCGCCTTGTCTGCATCCCCACTGGAGTTGATTAATTTGTCAGTCTGTAAATCCTAGTCCTGAATCTTGGTTGGCTTTGTCCCATTTGCTCATACCTGACCACTGCCCCTGGTCTATAGCCACTGTCTCCCAGCTGGCTTGCCTGTCTCCAGGCCTCTGTCTCCTTCTGGAATATCTGATCAGTGTCTCCTTCCCAGGCCTCTTGGGTCAGAGCAGTGACGCCATCCTGGGTACTTAGACGCCCAGACCACATCCCCTGCTCAGCTTCAGTCAGAGCCCAGTGCAAACACGAGGTCTCTATGCCATGTGTGGGTTAAAGATGCAAGCACACAAGCACACACATAAATAAACACATGTACACAAACACAGACAAACACACACACATACAAAAATAAACACACATATACAGATACACACAAAAAAGCACGGGGGACACACAAAAATACACACACACAAATACACATGCAAATAAAAACTCATACGAATAAACACACATGTGCAAGACGTTTTCAGATTCCAAGAAGCATGCTTATTTCGTCACATCTTACCAGGTGAAATTTCAGAACACGTAGACCTGCGGCAGTAGGGCTGACGCTCCCAGACTCCCAGGAACAGACCTCCCTGTAAGACCCGGCTTCTGCTTCCCGTAGAATTACGAGGCCGGCACCTGGTCCAACTAGTGACTGTGTATTTCCAGCTCTGGCCAGGACTGATGAGTGAATATGTACCTAAACTGAAAAATAATTAAAGAAAGAATGTTTAAAATGAGCTGTTTTAAAATCTTAACCTGAGCTTGAACTCAATTGTTTTTAGCCCAGAATGCAGGTGGATGCAATAGGGTAGGAGACCCTCCCTGCATTCGTGGCTGAACTTTCATGTCTGGCAATCACCTCAGTTCTTGTTGCTAATCTATTTTCTTTAGTAACAGATTAGTAATCAGAAGTCAAGGCCTTTCAATTTGCAACTTTGCTTGAGAGTTGCTGAGTAAAATCTCCATGATGCTCCCGCTGCCGGAGGGCTCTCTGTGCGCTCAGGGTTTAGCGGGGGAGGCAGGGTGAGGACGGAGAAACAGAAGGAAAGGGGGAGAAGGAACTTTCAGCATCCCAAGGCTTCTTCCAATCTCTGCTGACGTTGTAACAGGGCCCAACAACCATCCAGGACTTCTCTTTGGAGAGAGAATTCTGGGGTAGGCACCGTGGGGGTGTGCCTGCGCGTGAGTGGACACCATGCTTGTCCACATAGTGAATTTTGCACAGGATTGAGGAGGATTATGGGGGCAGCTGTTGAAAGTGGGCGTGGGGCAGGGTGGGAGGCACAAGCCCCCGACCCAACAGGCGAAGCAGGAGCTGCCCAGGAAACCCTGCACGTCAGCCAGACTTTCTCAACTAAAGAGACGTGACCTCTGTGCTGTGGAAAGGCAACTAAAGGACACTCAGGACATTTTGGACGGAGTCCCTGTGGGGCTGCTGGCCATGGGAGCACACACCCCACCTGTGCAGGATGCACTGGGAGGCCTGGCCTGGGAAGTCAGATTCAGATGCCCTGCACTTAAGTGACTCTGCGTTCTGCTTTCATCCCCAGGCCTGAGAGTTAACAAAGTCTGTGATGTGTGTGAGCCTTTGCTTATTGTGCTGATGGAAGCAAGTGTCAGGCCTGGAATGCCACATGGAGTGGCCTGGACATGGAGCCCAGTTTCCAGACGATGCTCCAATCCTGGGCCAGCTGTGGGGTTATTCCTTTCTTTGATTGCTGGAATCTGCCAGTGTACCTGAGGCCCTGCCCTGGTATGGAGGGCACAAGCCTCTGAGACCACCCAACCCCCAGACCCCGCCCGGGAAACAGATCTCCAGGCGAGCAGCAGGCAATCAGGCTGAAATGCAAATTGTGGTCCATGCCAAGAAGGCAAAAAAATTCCCCATGAAAAATGGTGGGGAGGGAGCCCCGGGCTCAGTCTAAGGGGCAGGGAAGCCTCAACCCAGCCAGTCTGGAGACCCCTCTGGGGATTGGGAGTGGGGGAGGCACAGAGTCTGGAGACCACTCTGGGGTCGGGAGTGGGGGAGGCGCAGAGTCTGGAGACCCCTCTGGGGTCGGGAGTCGGGGAGGCGCAGAGTCTGGAGACCCCTCTGGGGTCGGGAGTGGGGGAGGCGCAGAGTCTGGAGACCCCTCTGGGGCTGGGAGTGGGGGAGGCACAGAGTCTGGAGACCCCTCTGGGGATTGGGAGTGGGGGAGGCGCAGAGTCTGGAGACCCCTCTGGGGCTGGGAGTGGGGGAGGCACAGAGTCTGGAGACCCCTCTGGGGTCGGGAGTGGGGGAGGCACAGAGTCTGGAGACCCCTCTGGGGGTGGGAGGGGGGGAGGGCGATAGGCGGGAGTGCCCGCGGGGGGTTGGGG